>VWZE01011251.1:250-19698 GCA_013396675.1 Eubucco bourcierii
TGTTCAAGGTGCGTTTGGACGTGGCACTTGGTGCCATGGTCTAGTCTTGAGGTCTGTGGTGATGGGTTGGACTTGATGATCTTTGAGGTCTCTTCCAACCCTGGTGATACTGTGATTTACGGCGCCGAGGTACGTGCTTCGCTTTCCCTTCCCCCACTGAGGGCTTTCACCTGCCCTTGTAGAGGGCCCCTTCCCGTGCGATGACCTGATTGGTTCCAGGAAGGAAGAACCCCTGACCTCCAACACAACGAATTCCCGCCACTCCAGCCTCAGTTCTCTCCTGCGCATGTCCAGCGATGGCCTTTTTTACTGGTCGGTGGCGCCTAGGGGTTGAACTTTCGACCCCGAGTGCTGTTACACAGTTGTCCTTTACCGGCCGCAAAATGCTCTCGGCTTCTATTGTATTGGAGAACCTCACATTCTTCTCGCTCGCCAATAGTTAGCTGAAGCAAAATTGCTTCCCTTCTTTGACACATAGATAAATTGAAACATTTTCATGACACAAAAAAGGCATTTGATTTCTGACCCGTCTCTTCCTAGCTAAGCTACTTGTTTCAATTGAAAGTCTGCATCGACTACTCTTCTGGTTCTTGCGTATTAGAAGTACTGAGAACTGTTCTTCTGAAAGATCCGTTGAACAAGAGTTTCCTTTACTAAGATCTCCTTTAATTTCTTTGTCTCAGATGAGACTCCACCGCCGAGTTCAGAGGCTTGACCCGCACCGGGAAGGACACAATGCCAAGCCCATGCCCCCCCCCACCTCAGCAGACGCCGGTTTCGCCATCGGCGGCGGTGACGCCCACTCCTCTCGCGAGACAGCGAGAGGCGCGCGGCCGGTGGCGGCCGCTCCCCATAAATAGCGGGGTAAGGCCGGACCTCCCCAGGCAGCGGCGGCGACAGCGGCGGCGGCTTGTGATTTTCATCTTCTTCGTTCTGCGCGTGAGTAGGGCCAGCGGCGGGGTGCGCAGGGCGGTAGGGGAGCTGCTCGTCTCTTAGGGTTAATTTCGCAATATGGTGGACCCTGCTGGCGGAGTAAACGCGGGCTGTAGCTCCTGCTCTTGGTTGCTGGTGGCAACGGAGCCGCCTCCACCACCTCCGTCATCGCTAGTACTCTTTCCCCGACCCGAGCCCCAGTGTATTGTGATAGGCTACTTTAGACGCTTCCAGGACCAGAAAATCTCCATATACTTGTTTCGAGTAAAGACATGGGACTGCCCCGTCCCTAAAGAAGTCTTTGATGGCAACCTGGAAACTGGGGCGCTCACGTTCTTTGGGTACCGCGGTTACCCAGGGCAAGCGCCTGGACGCACTCTTCTGTAGAACTCTTGGTGTTGCTTTCTGGTCTGTAACCGCTTTCCGGGGCTGGGGGAGAGTAGAAGTTAAATTGGTGATTTAGTTAATGCACTTTCCTGTTGCTGTCTCCGAAGTAATGTCCCATAGGCGTTGATTTAAGCATCTCTCTCGCATCAGTGAAGCAGATTTGACTTTTGACACAGCCGAAACTGAGGGATTCGGTGAAATTGTGCAGTATCCCAGCTATCTTCCCCGTATGCAAGACTAGGAATGACTTCATAGACTAACTTTACAATTTTAGTGATTAAAATCCAAGACACGTGTGACTCGATCTTTTGAGACCACATAAATGTTGAATAATCCTTAAAATGAGGGCTCTATTTCCTTCAGAGGCCAGATTTTGTGCCGTTGGTCTCTTCATCTGTTATGCAGCATGCTTTGCTGTTTCAAGTGAAATTGAGATATAGTGGAATCTGGCTTGTAGTGGTATGTGAAGAGCCTAAGTTTCTGGGAGTATTTAAGTAGTTGATAGATGGAGGGAAAACTGCTTGTCTGTCTGTGATGATCTCACTATGGGCATTATTTTATTATGTGTGTTAATACATACAAGTATGCCTGTAAGATGTTTACAGTACATGTTTTGCGCTATTATGTAATTGGGAAAAGTTTTACTTGATCCTAGGCAGAATAGTAACGTGCATCTTTTGATATTGTCACATGTATGAGAAGGCCGATGGTGGCCCTTTCAAGAGCTGATTTAGCGTCTTTCTGTTACCTTCATATGTGCTGGCTTATTTGGAACTTAAGTGCCATGTGAAACTACTGGTAAAAAGCTCATTCTTTCACATTCATACAAAGGATGAAAGTGCGCTTCCATGTGTTGTCCTTTTACGATAGTCTTCTCCTTTTACCGGAGTTTGTGTGGGAGAGTTAGTATTTTCTCCGTGGGAATACATGTTGGAAAATATTGAGTAGCGTAGGCTTGTTGATGACCTGTATCTGCAGCATGTTTTGGTGTTGGATGGGTAATATTAAAGTCAAAATTGGCATAAAGAAGTGTTATTTTCTGCAGCGGGAAAATACTATGCCCTGTGTGTTATAGGAATGCTAACTTTACAGCAAGCTGAGCCGGGGACTACCAGAGATATAGAACTCTGAGTTTAGTTGAATTACTTGTGAGAATCAAGCTGAGGTTACTTGATACTTCATTTTATTCTTCAATGCACTTTCAGAATTTTGATGGCAATGGTGGCTCAAATTTCAAACTTGTTTCCCTTACACAAACAGAAGATCTCATCTGATTAAAGATACTGATAGATTCTTACCTATTTTACACACCTTAAACTATAATTTTAGTGACTGACTTGTTGGTTGGCACTTCTTTGTACCATCTTAAAAATAAGAGCAACGGTGTGTGTTTCTTTTAGAAAAAAATAATCCACTATTTGGTAACCCTTTGGTAATTCTTAAAACTGCTGTTTCTCAGTGCCTGTCTCTTGAATGTGCCCTACTTCTGTTGTCTCAACCAAAGTTTAAAAAAGGTTTGATTTCTAAATTGCCACAATAAAGTGCAATCCTTGTATGCAGAAATATGAACATCTTAATCCCTCGATCAATGTGATTGACTACAAATGCATTATTGGTTTTGAAACCTGTTAATTAGATCAGTAGATGTAAAGGTGCTGTAAATCGTATGCTTCTTTCACAGGCTGTGTAAAATTCAAGACTTGAAAAGATGGCATTGGCAACAGTTGATCCACAGCAGGTACGTTTGAGGTAGTCCCATAGTTTTTACTCCTAGTTCAGAAAAGTAGGAGTCAACTAACCACCTTCTCTTTTAAACAGAACATTGTATCAAGGGTTGTCAACCTTCCCTTGGTGAGCTCCACCTATGATATGGTGTCCACAGCTTATGTCACCACAAAGGACAACCATCCTTATCTGAAGTCAGTATGTGAGATAGCAGAGAAAGGAGTGAAGACGATTACTTCAGCAGCCATGACAGGTGCTATGCCTATCATCCAGAAACTGGAACCACAAAGTAAGGCAAAGATTGAGCTGTTGATAACTTTAATTCAACTAATTGCTTTAATTCAGCTAGAGGTGCTTAGAGTTTAGCATGGTCCTGCTGTTTAGCTGTCTAGCATGGTCTGGAGTGCTGTTTCAGATAACTGAGTGGACTGATTGTTGCCAGACTTGTTGAGTAACTGATTACAAATGAGTCAACAACAAAAAAAGCCGAAGCAGTTTCCAGCTTTCGTAATACTAAACTGACTGACCGTTCTTGATATGAGAGACGGTTACCTGGTCTCTTGCTCAATATATTCCTCACCTTTCACCTGGTTTCCAGTGCTACTTTTGTACTTTATCTCACAGAACAACTAGTGGTTAAATTTCACAACTACACCACAAAGCTATTGTAACCAGGAGTTTGGTTTCACAAAGTGGCAAACGGGTCAAGTGTGTGAGTTTGTTCTAACAGTTCTTTAAGCTATCAAGTGTTTGGGCTTTTTTCCTACCTGCAAATGAGCTTTTTTTCTGTCACTGTAAACCTGTCTTGTTCTTGGGCTTTGCCACCTCAAGTCTCATTGAGGACGGGAGGCAACTCCTGTAAAAGTGGTGTTGCATGAACTCTGTTTCAAGAGGAATTCTCAGGTGGAGTTAGTCCCACTAAGTTTAAAAACCCCATCACAATTTAAACCAACTATTGTATTCTTTTATAGTTGTAGTTGCCAACAACTATGCATGTATAGGTCTGGACAAAATCGAAGAGAGACTGCCTATATTGAATCAGCCCACTGACAAGGTAAGTTTTTCCCATGTACATGTGCCAAGCAGAACAACTATACACCCATCCCCTTTATTGTCACTATGAAACACAGAGACACAGATTTCAATAAACCACACTTGAAACACAGGTTGGAAGCAGTGAGGAGGTGAAAGGTATTTTTGTAGAATTGTTTATTCCCTCTGGGAGGCAGTTGAGCCTCTTAATTTTTAAATCTGCCTACCATTTGATCCCTCTATAGTTGCTGTTTGCTGGTGAGCATCTTTTTAAAAGTCTTAGTCTGTGTCTCTTTCCTGCTCAGTGTGATGCAAATTACATTCACTGAAGTGTTTTGAGCTGAAGGGTTTGTGGCAGTCATACTTTATTTACTATTGTAAATATTTTAAGGGCATAATTTCTCCTAGATAACTGATACTTGTACAGTCTTCAGCATAAATTTGTTTCCTGGATTATGTAGCTCTCACTAGTAAATATTTTAAGTGAATTAACTGTTTTCTATGACAGGTGGTTGCCAATGCCAAGGATGTAGTTGTTGGAGCCAGAGAAGCTGTAACAACCACTGTGACTGGTGCCAAGGAAACTGTTGCTCACACAATCAGTGGAGTTGTGGGCAAGACCAAAGAAGCTATGCAAGACAGTGTAGAAATGACCAAGTCAGTTGTCAATGGCAGCATTAACACTGTTATGGGAAGTCGTGTGGTGCAGCTGGTGAGCAGTGGAATGGACAGTGCTCTGACTAAGTCAGAGACCCTTGTAGACCAGTATCTCCCACTTACTGAAGCAGAACTAGGTAAGACCAATACAAGGTTTGATTTTTCTTAAAATTGGAGAGAAGCAAGCAATCATCCATTTATTACTTGCTCATATTGGTGTGGAGGCATGTGCTTTCCAAACTGTTTCTTTGCCTTGCTGGTTTTGTTAGCATCATCACAGGTAAGCAGAATAAAAGTCACAGTGGTCTTTTGGCCTACCCTGGTGCTAAAGGCTACAAAATAAGCCGAGTATGCTGCTGTCACTAAGCCTTAGACCCCTTAAGTTTTCTTATACTGGTCAATTTGCTTCCTTTCTACATACTTAGAGAAAGAAGCTGCAAAAGTTGAAGGTTTTGAAGGTGGAGTTCAGAAGCCAAGCTACTATGTTAGACTAGGATCCTTGTCTTCAAAGCTCCGCACACGTGCCTACCAACAAGCCTTAAACAAAGTTAGAGATGCTAAACAGAAAAGCCAGGAGGCAATCTCTCAGCTCCATCACACTGTTAGTCTGGTAAGTTTAAGCTTTCACTCAGGGTATAAAAAGCAAATAGTGTCATTGTTTTGGAGTCCAGAAAACAGCCAAAAGAGGCACAGAAAAACTGAAATTGCTGTCTGACTAGATGCATTTTCTAAATAAAAAAAGCCAACGTTTTTCCATTCAGAACTTTTCACTATCTTTCAGGAGAGGGCCTGAATCAGGCTGAACTGTGAACTAACAAGCGATTGCTTGTCATTATAAATGCTACAGAAATAGAAGTGGCATTTGAAATGATACTCCTGAGTTTGACACAGACTTCATTCAGTGAAGCATCTTGTGATTTAGAAACACGTCAGTCTAAGTCCTTCTTGTTAATGCCCAATTCTTTTTGGGGTTGCTTTTCTTTCTGTTTGTAACAGCATTCCTGAGTACTTTGCTAGCTTTATCCTAACAATATATCTCTATGTACGGGAGGACTTGTGCATAGAGGGTCATGGCCTTCTACATACTTTCAAATCCTTCTATAGGATGGTAGTGGAGGGTGGGGGAGGTAGTTAGGCAACTATTTAGGCACTGCTCAACATCTCAACAGTGGTTCCAGTTCTCTCCTTTTGAACAGAAGGAATACAATCATGTTCCCTGAAGCCCTTTATATTGAACTCTTGAAGTATTTTGAAAGGAGGTTATAAAGCAGATAAGGTAGGGTAGCCCTAATGGAACTGTTTGGACTCTTTGCTGTTTATTTCCTTATTTGGCTGTATTTCAGATTGAGTATGCCAGAAAAAACATGAATAGTGCCAATCAGAAACTTCTTGATGCTCAGGAAAAGATTTATCAGTCCTGGGTAGAATGGAAGAAAAGCACAAGCCAAAATGGTGATGATGAACCGCATAGCACTGAGGTAATTAAATAGATGTAAACATAAACCAGAAATAAATGAATGATATACTGTCAAGGTAACAGCAAGCTAACAGTCTCCAAGTGTGTGTGGGACCTTAATGGCACAGAAGCCTGTGTGCAAATGTGGAATCTGAATGCTAAAGGTCAGGAGTAGTGACTATTTTGAGCCCACTTTTGCAAATGCTCTGGAGTTCAGTCTCCTTTCAAGAGAATGCCTGGTCTATTTATCATGTGAACATGTCTTGATATCCCAGTCTATATCAGTTAGGGCTTACCTGATATGGCCAGATGAGAAATAACAAGTTGTCAGCGTGAAGTTTTCATAGGCATAGATTCAATCTTAAATCATAGAATGGCAAGGTTGGAAGGGACCTCAAGGATTATCTAGTTCCATCCATATGTAGCTTTAAACAGTGGTGCATTGATTGGAATATACTTACCTGCTCTGACTTGCTATCTGGAGTTGAAATAAGAGCTTCCTTATCTGTTGCTGGGTAGATGCTACCAATGTTTCATAAAGTACTTGAGCATTGAAAAAATATCAAATACTTTCAAGTCTCCAACTCTTCAGACCTGGTTATTATCTGCTGTAGCTTTATTTTATTTAACCCCTTTACTTTGCTTCTTCATATATCTAGAGCAATGTAAAACTGCTACAGTTGTAAAAAGACACTAATGTGCTGTTATGCTTTTTGTTTGCAGCACATTGAGTCAAGAACTCTTGCTATTGCACGGAGCCTCACTCAGCAGCTTCAGACCACATGCCTCACACTGGTCTCAAGCCTACAAGGGCTGCCACAGAATGTGCAGGATCAGGTTTACAGTGTTGGGTCAATTGCAGGCGATGTCTACCAGAGCTTTTGGTCAGCCTCCTCTTTCCAAGAACTATCAGACAGCTTTCTTGCCAGTAGCAAAGGACAGCTGAAGAAAATGAAGGAGTCTTTGGATGATGTGATGGATTATCTTGTTAACAACACACCGCTCACCTGGCTGGTAGGTCCCTTTTACCCCCAACTGCCTGGCATTCAGCATGCTGAGAGCAAAGGTGAAGGGGAGAAAAATTCCAGCCAGAAAGACAAACAGCCTGAACACACTACTGAATAAACTGCATAGCATGCATGTACTCTGCTGACTGATCAAACAAGTGGCCTTAGCAAGTGTAGCTGTCAAGGAAGCCTTGGAGAAAAATCTAGAAACATAAGAGTAGGGGAGTTACACAGAGAAAAGACACTTGCACATTGGTTATGTTGTCCTGTGTAGTTAGGCTGCTCTAAAAACTGTCTAGAGTGCCTAAATATTGGCAGCTTACAGTTGTCAAGATGCCTTGTTTGTCAAGTTAAGAAACCTCACCATGCTTATGAATAGTATTAATATAATCTGTCTAAATGAAACTTTACCAAAGCTAAAAAGCATTTGATTTGTTGCGTCATCTGTTCCAGAATATAAAAGCCTTACTTACCATGCAATGCATTTAAAAGCTCTGCAGTCTAGCTAAGTAAACTTAAATTCCTTATTTGCTACAGATCACCTATTTGATTGGTCTCAAATTCTACTGTAAGATTTGAGTGCAGAATTCTAAAGCTGAAAGTGGGGTTTCTGAAGGAGTCAGCAGGAGTTACTTAAATGCTGTGACAGTGTTAACATCAGCTATATAAACTTACCTATTTTGTACCACAATAACCTGATCACAAAATATCTGAAGTTGGAAGCAACCTTAAGGATTGAGTCTAACTGCTTGCTTTTTGCAGGGCTATCTAAAGCTAAACTATATCATTAAAAGCATTGTCCATTTGCTCCTTGAACTCTGGCAAGCTTGGTGCTGTGACTAATTCCTTGGGGAGTCTTGTCCACTGGCCTACCAAATTGTAATCAATATGATTTGAATATGCAGTATAAAGACAAGATTCATGCTGTTTGTACCCAAGCACCTGTTGTTGTGAACTGCTTTTTTGTAGCCATCTTTTGTAATTTTGTATGTTAGTAATAAAGGCTTCAGTAGCCAAAGTCTGCCTCGATTTCAGTGCTGTTTAAAACAAATGTAACTTGCTCTTCTGTGACTCCTTCAAATTGGGTCCATCAGAAAGCAAGTTTGAAGTGCAAATGAAATAGGACATGCATTGAAAATGCATGTGTGTATTTGTAGGTAAGTAATATACTACTGCAGCATTTCCTTCCACCCCTTGGATTCCTGTGTGTTCCTCCATTCAGTCTTGGCTTTGCTGCTTTTTTTTTATGTCTATTTTGTGCTTATCTTTTAAATGATGACCTAAGCTGTTAGCTGATGGATATCCTAGTATTGAGAAGGATAATTGACCAAAAAAAAACTGTCCTGCCTTTGCAGTAGGTGTTCTGTGCGCATGAGACTGCTGGCTACTAGCTTTCACTGCTGCCTCCCTGTAAACAGTATTCCTCATCTGCAAATGACAATTTAAACCTGTTTAACTTTACCCTCTTTTGAACTTGAGTGATTAACATATGTTAACACTCAGCTACTTGTGTGGAATTGCTCCTCACTAAATCCTGTGAACCCTTCAAGAGAATTACTATTACTAAGAAATAATAAGCTTTCTTGGTTTAGGGCTGTCCAGGTAAGTTCTGTCAGTGTTCTGAGTGCATGCTCCCTGCAACTTTGTTGCAATTGTTTAGCTGTGCTGCCTATTTTCAAAGAGGTCACCAAAGTGTGAAGTGAAAATGGTGTTCAAAGAAAGCTTGTCAGTGAATGACACGTTGCTACATGGAGCAATATCTGCACCTGGTACAGTGTGGGCACTGAAGCAAATCACACAGCGTAGTATTTAAGGTGAGAAGGCTTGGTTAGCTGGTAAGTCAGGCCATTTTAAGCACAAGGTTAAACAAACCCAGGGAGATTGTGGATGCCCAGGGAGGTTGTGGATGCTCCCTCCCTGGAGGTGTTCAAGGCCAGGNTCCCTTCCAACCTTACCGTTCTATGATTCTTAAACTGTAACAACAGGCTTACAGATAAAGGTAGTCTAATTTTTAGCTTTAAATAGCATTGTTTAGAAAAAGCCTTGTGTTTACCATGAATCTGACATGAGGTGGTGCGATACTCTTTCCTGTGTGGGGCCTGAGTTAAGGCTTCTGGAAATCTTCCAGCAATTCTACTTTAACCACTGAATGAGTCCAGATGGTGAATATTTTAATCTCTACATGTGAAAAAAATTTGTAGAGTACATCCACTGTTGTAAATATGCTTAGGAGCAAAATGGGACTAATTTGGTCTGGGAACAGCTGGCACTTTGAAGAAGGGAATTCTGTTAAATCTGAAGGCTGTGGACTTTAATTATGAGGTGGTAAATAAGATTCAAGTTATTCACTGTTTCAAGAACTGAGAAATATCATCTAGTGATGCAAAAGCAATACATCTCTTCTGCTTTAAGTTGCACTAGTGTTTTTATTATAGATGTCTGTTCAGATTTAACTGTCATGAGGCAGATGAAGTAAAAAGCAAGGAAAAATGTTACCAATGTAGATCTTCAATTATTTTCCTTTGCCATGCACTGTTGGGTGATAACTCTGTAGAAATACTTTGAATTCTAACAGCTGACCCTACAACTGGTGACTGCAAACGGAAGAATGTCTTGTAAATGCTTACCTAGTGGCCAGGCTAATAGCCTGTTATACAGAATGCTGTATAACAAACTGTTCCTGTATTATGTTATGGCGATGTGTGGTCACTTTGGATCTTGCCCACTGCACTGAATGCATGTAAGTTTCTCTGTTCCATTCCAACAGTTAGGTACCTTTCCTTGGAGGAAAAGAGGACTTAACAGCCAATACTTCAGTATGTTGCTGTTTTATTGGTTTGAATAAAAGTTTTTGGATTGAAATTACTAGATTCCTAAATAAGCATAGAAGTGAATGTTTAAACTGAATTGCAGATGTAGCTTGCATGGGTATCTCCTTGCTGGTAATTTGGTACAGCATATTCCCAGACTATTCTAATTACAAAACCTAGGCAAACGTGGTATTTAGCATAGTTAGAAGGTGACTATCAGAATGCTTGTTGAAGGTGAGAATGATAAAGACAGCTTTGAAAATCATCTTAGTGGGTTTTTGATACAGTGAACTGTAGGTAAAGTGCATGCTAGTTAACTGCTGAAAACTCCCAGGAGGAGGAAAACCTAAGATACGAACAGCACAACTGGCTCAGATTTTTCCTGTCATCTTACCTGTGTCTTTATAATTGCATGTATCAAACAGCACAGCTAAACTGCACAGAAACTTGCTTGCTCGTAGTCCCAAACCACTTTTAAAGATCTAGTTTGGGTTAGGAAGCTGTGAAGTCTATCTGGAACCTTTTATAAAAGGTAAGACCAGATATATTGAGAATTATAGGAAATAGTTGATCTAATTTTATGGCAAGGCAGATAAACTACATGAAATGGAACACAGCGTCAAAGGCTGCTAATCACAGAAAACCCCTGGGATGGTCAAGTTTAGAATATTAATAACTTTACCAGTGATAACTACTTTATTCAAGGCTTATTTAGAATATAGAAAATGGTTTATCTGTAGGAGACACTCAAAAATAACTGAGGCTAATTGAAACTTCCATTTTTCAGGCTTAACAGAAAAGTATTACCATATTATTGCTGATAATACTTTGCAAAGTTATAAATGTAAGCACTCTGAAATGGTTCTATGGTATAAAATTTTGTGAGCATTTTTAGCAGCATACACACTGGTCAAATCCAAACTACAGGGTTTATGCAGGCACTGGAGTTGCACAGACATAACTAGTTTGCCTCAAAGAAAAGTAGAAAGCTTTTGAAATGTGTTGCTTTCCTTTAGATGACTTTTTTTTTGCAATATTTACAAATTACAGTTTGCAGTAACACTAAAGAACTAGTAAAATAGGGGAAAGGATTTAGAAATAACTGATGAATTTCATATCTTTATTTAAAACACAAACCAAAACAAATCAATCAAGACCTGCACCCTGAAATTAACTAAGCCATCTAATTAAAAACAAAACAGAACCTTGCCTGTCTTTTGAGTATGATCTGTTGGTCATTTGCAGAAAGTCCAACATGCAACAGTATGCTGGAAGTATTGTGCACAGTTTGTTAAATGTGCTTCTTTTCATGCAAAGATGGAAATTGTGTTTGTTTTGGTTAATAGTCTGATTAAAAATTAGTGTCTGTTCTGAAAGTGCATACAATAAGAACCACCTCTCAAATTGCCAGTTCTGAATTGCCAAATGGCTCAGTTCTGAAAATATCCATCTCATTCTTGCTAAATTTAAAGGTAAGTTAGTATTGACATTAAAGTTTGTATATGAAAATGGCAAAGTTCTGAAGGATGTTTTGCACTTCCGTGCATGGTTTTTGCAGGTTTTGCATTACTCTGTGTAAACTATTTAACTGCATTGTATAGAGGAATGCCGTGAAGAAGAGTCCTATCTAGTAGTAATTGTTGCAAGAATTGACTTACTGCTTACACTGTTAAAAGTGATATGGAAGTGAAGATTCCTTTACTGAAGGAAGCCTGTAACATCAACGGGTTTGCATTGTTTAGACTGTGGCAGATGACAGAATATGCTATGCTAATGCAATCTAGAATATGCAAAAACTGAGAAACAGTACTGGCGTCAGCCCTGATTTACTCTGATTCTGACAGATATTTTCTAATTTGAAATTCTTTTGTCTGAACGTCTTACTAGTATGCTTGGTCAGCAGCTTATAGTGTGTGTTAAGGAGATGAAGAAAGCATGAACTTAAATTTGAGCAATTATCCTGTTGTTAATAAGAGCAGTATAGACCTAAGTAACACAGATGTCTTAAACCTGGGCTGTAATGTAAATTATCAATGGTCAGACAGTTACTGAACATGATCATGTGGCCTTCTCAGTAGAAAGACATAATAAAACAACTTAAGTAATTTGTTTGGACGCATTTTAAAATGAGTTTACATGTGAGCTGCTGGGTATATCCTAACAAAACTAGGGCCATTTGTACTGCAGCACGAAATACAGCATCATGTGCTGATAATGGGAAAACTTGTTGATTTTTCTAAGTGCACTAATTACAGTTTTAGGTAAACTGCTATAAGCAGAAAGACACAAGATAATTCTTACTGTTATACCAATGTGTTTCCCTCATTCCTATTGCTGTTTGATTTTAGAAGGCAAAGGCTATTGATCTCATTTTAATCAAGCCTAGGTTCTCGAAGTGGTCTGCACATTTCGTTGTATTCACACTAAGCACCACGGCAGTAATCAGGTGGTAAATTTTCTGAATCTTGGTTTTAATTATATCTTTAAGTTGCTGTTGCCTTATGGCTACCTACCCCCTAAGCAACTGAGTGATTCATGTTCAGTGCTATCTACAACCTGATAGCTGATAGAGTAATCTCTTTATCCTTTGTGTTCTCTGCTCTTCTGACCTATCTTAACAGCAGGCAAAGCATAGATTTCTTTCTTATTCTATTTTTCATAAAATTAAGTCATGAGTGAGGTGTTTTGCACTAAGGAAATGGAATAAAACTGCTTCTCCAGTCAGCACTAAGCTTAAGTTACACAAATGCCTAGAAACTTCTCCAAGTTGCTGCTTCTTTGTAAATGAAGTCCTGTGAGCATGCAGCAATCATTATATGCTGATACTGTGCCTGGCTCTGAGAATGTCACATTGCTAACATTAAAGCTAACTGAATCAAATTGGTTGGATAAAAGTATTTTTCACTTGGGGCAAAACCCCAAATTTGGTTACAAGTAAATTGCTTAATTACATCCCATTTTTCAGAAGTGCCTAAGTAACCTAAGTCCTACTAAGGGGACTTAAGGGTTGGAACTTAAGCTCCTAAGTGTCTTAGCCAACATTTTTAGAAGTGTGCAACATCCATGTATCCACTAATGTCTCTGGCAATTTCTGAAATCTTAACAGCATAGAATAATATAATGCAGTTAAAACAGAGGGCAGTGTGGGATTGCAGTTCCAGATTTGTTTCCTGAGGAAAGGTTTGATGTGGCAGGTAGGCAGAGCAGTACAGACCCGTGATATATCAAGCTCTTCATGGCAGGTTGCTTTGTATAGACTGCTCCCAAGGAAAAGAGAAAGGGAAAACAAGTTTAAACTTTAATTTTCAATTTTTCAGTCACAAGTTTCACTAAATACACTCCACTCAGTTCAGCTTAGTTCTATGCCTACAGTAAACATGCAAACATGCTATTTTCTAAGCAACTGGTCTACATCTTGTATAGTGTTTGGTGTGTCTTAATGACATGTTACCTGTGTTACTGAGCATATTTCACTGTTTTCAGTATTTTGGGTCTAGTTTCTAGAGATGCTGAGCACCTTTGTCTCTTGACTTCACTGAATACTGCACACATTTGTTTAGTTTTACTTCTAAATTGATTGAAATTTCATTCCTATGCAGGTTCCAGATTTCACTATTACAGACCTGTCTTCAGAGTCAGATGATATCCCAGACATTTTGGATTTGGATGAAGATGATCAACAAGACTTTTCACGCACAAATGGCCCCTACACTACAGGGCAAAGAGCTGAATAAAGAGAAGCAGAAACATCTTTTTGATACAATGTACTTTTGCCATGTTTAACTTAGATTACTTTTAAAGGTGAACCTGCCTAGCTTAGGGATTTTTGGGGATATTTTTTAAAAATCAGTACTGTTTTACTTAGATGCATCAGAGTTCTGGTTTTATTTATTTATTTTTTTTTCTATTTAAGGAATGCATGGTACATTAATTCATTAGCATTCTACAGGCCAGGTACAGCCTAACCTGTGTATCCAACTGATCTAATCAGCAGTCATGAGAACATTACAGTGCTTTGCATAAAGGGCTGCCAACAAAAGGAGTTGATGAGGATTTGCTCACAAAATCTCCCCTTTCAGTCAACATGAAAAGCACTTCTGCATCTACCTCCTTACTGCTGGAAGGGGTAATAGACTTTACCTGTCTCAGATTCTCTCAGGTTCTTTTTGTTGGACTCTTGACCTACAGAGCTTAGAAGCCTGAAGCAAGAGTGCTTTATGCACAAAAAGACTCCCTTTCTCTCTACATGCCTTCTGTGTGCAAAAATATTGGCTATCCTAATGCCATCAGTTGGGCCTGAGATCAGAAGAAGGTAAATGTTAAATCAAAAGTTTTCCAGGAATAAGTGAGACAGAAAAGATGCAGAAGAGACCACAAGAAGTAAGGAAAAACGGAGTATGAAGATACAAACAGATATGGGACAGGGAAAAAAAAGAAAAAAAAAAGTAGTTGGGTTCAGGTGCAAGTGATCATCTTTTTATGTTTAAATAAATTGAGTTTGTGTTAAAAGAATGTCACATCTGCTTTGCACACAGTGACTTCTGTAGGAGTTGGGGTGAATGGAAATTGGACTAGACTAACAGGTTTTTCTTTCCGAGGATCACGCTGAACTCCCACAGCGCTCTCCACGTCACCGGCGTGACTGCAGCAAGGCTGGAGATGTTGCACGGTGCTACTGTTGTGTCAACCGCAGAAACGGCATTCGGTGTAGCTGTAAAGTTTTCACCTCTGCTCTTTCATCATGTAACTCTTGGTTATTGTGAAAACATTGCAGTCTAGACACTGAAATGCCTTGAAATAAAAGTCTGAACTGCGTCGCCTGCTGCTGGTGTGAGCTTTCCATGGTTGTCGTGTTATATTCTTTAATCTTACGACAAATTATTTAAAACGGAAAGGTCCTCTTACTTATAGTCCCACGCTTCCCGCAGCAGAACTTCCTCCGCAACACTTCAGAGCTTTTCGGCGCCGCCTCGGGGCGTTTCGAGTGCCGCGCCGGCTCCGCCCCCGCTGCCCCCACTTTGGGCTTCCTCAGCTTAGTGACGGTGCTTACACCCTATCCGCGGCCTCCACCCGAGCGGCGACTCGGTCCCCGTGCTCGTCTGATCGCTCAGCGAACGGGCGCGGCGCCTCGCGAACTACACCTCCCGGCGGGCAGCGCGCGCCCCTGTCAGCTGAAGGGCGACCGGTACGAGATCTCGCGGTGTTTTGGCCTGTTGTAAGCGGACCTGCGCGCGACTGGTTTTGGCGGGCTATGCCCAGCGCTACGGTCTTGGGCGACCGTGGTACTCTGGACCTCGTCTGTGGGAGCTTTGTGAGCTTCTGGGCACCATGAGCGCGACGTGGCAGAGGGACCACTTCTGGTTGTACGTGCTGGCCTTAGGTTTCGACCCGCAGATTGACGAGAGAGCGTTTAAATTGAGAGCGTAAGTGCGGCGGCGGGAGCCGGGGAAGGAGGCGTAGCCATTTTGTAGCTGCCGGCGCTGGAGCAGGGTCCCAGATTTCCCCTTGGAGGAAGGGTCTTAAGAAGGAGGGAAGATCTCACCGTGGCCACCGGGGAGCCTAGTGCTTTTGGTGGTGCGTGGGAGGGGAAATGCCTGAATTTCTGCAGTGCTGAAGAAATGAAACCCAAGAAATAGTGTAACTCCTGTTTTCTTGCATTGCGGGGTTTGCGTCCCGCGGAGTCATGTGGACTGGTGATCTAGTGGTGATCGGCGCTATACCTCCTGGTTTGAAAACTTAGTGGAGAGGAAATTCTCTTAACTGAAATTGTTTCAATCTTATTAATTAGGACGGGAGAATGTGTGCTTTTAACTATGTAGCAAATAAAACATTGAATGCATGACTCCTAACATTTCAGTCTTTAAGATTTTGTAATCCTAAGTGGCCAGTAAAAATGCACTGTTAATTCAGCATCCTCACAACTTTTGATGTATCTGTTTGTTTATGTGTTAGGAAAGCGTTAGATAAACCAAACCAGGCTGCATTCAACATCCTTGCACTCTTCATGTTTACTAAGATGGATCGCTTATGTGCTGAAAAAGATTTCGGGTAAGTACTTGTCATATGAGGTTATGGCTGTGCATGTAATCAAAGTATGGTTTATGAAATTGCTGAGGGGAGAAAAAGTGTAATGGAAATGTAAGTTTTCTTCTGATGGCAACTCTGTAATGTATCAGAAAGCTTAATTAAGTTGTTTGGTATCATCAATAACTTGAAGAGTTTGGTAGAAACTTCCGTAGTTGCTAAGTTATCCGCCTTTCTTGTTTATTTCCCTGGCCAAACAGCAGGTAACATTTTCTAGTTAAGAACTGCTGACAGGCTATTGAATATGGCAAGAACCCCATCTTACTTAGTGGTTTTCTTCGTGTGGCTGAGCTATTTTAGCTTATCTGTGAAAGAAACTGCGGGAGGAAGACCAAGAATATGGAAACTGTCAACTGTCTGACTGTTTTGTTCCCTGCTCTGCAGTTTTCAGACACAAATATGTCTCTGAAATAGCCCATAATTACAGCAAGAAGACCTCGTCATTTAGTGAACTTTGCTGTTCTTGGTCTAGGCTGTATCCCTTAAGTTTTTGTTTTCTTCAGGAAGAGGAAGCACCACTAGGAAATCTTAGTCTTACTTCAATTTTTACAATAGGTAATTAGGTAACTGAGTATATGTGACCATGCATTCAATTTGATTTTCTCTTCTACTTCTTTTTCCCCATCCGTTTGTAAATGAAAGAGGCTGTTACTTGACAGGATGTGACAGCATGGATTCTAAATTTAGGAAGAAGTGCGCTCACTGGCTAAAAAGTTTTTCGGTGAGTGGAAATTAGTGCTATACTGATTTCTGTGTTCTCATTCGTTTTTGAGAGTAGTGCTTATAACTAGAGTTTTAAATAAGATAGTCTTACTAAAGAATGTAGTTTTATCTGGTGTCATATTTCACACACTTTATCCTAGACTTGTTCGAGGAAAAAACTGTGACATGGTAGAATTTAGATGATAAAGACTTAATCTTGGGTCAAAACTGCTGTGGCTTGCTCCTGGATAGTGGGATTCAATTAAACACAAGTCTAGAGGATTTCTCAGTCCCAAGGGAGAATAATTTCTTTCAACTTGACAGAGAATTGCTTAAGCGGCCTAGGAGTATGTTTATTGTGAAGGTGGTTTCAGATGCCTGGAAAACTATTTTAATGTTAGCCTTTATGGGGAGAGAGTGAACTTTAAAGTGAGCTTTCTAAAAGAGAACAGGCACACCAAAATTGTTTGCTTTAGTAACATCTCATGCTGCTTTTGTTTTAATGATAGTTCTAGAAATCAAATCTTTATATACAGGAGCATGTTTTTTAGTAATAATACTTAAGGTGAAAGCAAAAAATGCACTATCTTTGAGCAAGATAAAAGCAGAACTAAGTACACTGATTAGTGACATGGAGTCACGGCAGTCACAGACTCTTACCCTTCTAGGCGATTTTAACCACCCCAGCATCTATAGGAAAAAATAGCATGGCTAACTGTAGGCAATCCAAGAGACTCCCGGAATGCCTACATGACAACTTCTTAAGGCAAGAAATTAACAGCCATACCCGAGGGGATGCATTATCAGACTTACTGGTCACAAATGTAAGCACAATCATCAAGGATATCAAGGTCGAAGGCAGCCTGGGATGCAGAGATCATGTTCTAGTGTAGTACTCTAGTGCAGTCCTAAGGGATATGAAGACCACGAAGAGCATAGTTAGGACTCTAAATTTTAGAAAAGCAGAATTCCAGCTGTTTTAAGGAGTCCTATTTACTAATAGGACCCTATGGAAAATGGCACTCAAGGGCAAGGGTCAAACTGGCAGGTCTTCAAGGGTACTCTAGAGCACAAGAGCTCTCAATCCCTACATATGAGAAATTGGGCAAGGAAGGCAAGTAACCACCATGGCTGAGCCATGACCTGCTAGTCAAACTAAAGGGCAAGTTTGGGCTACACAGGGAATGGAAGGAGGCACAGGCATTCTGGGAAGAGTATAGGAACATTGTCTGACTGTCTAAGGATGAGGTTAGGAAAGCTGGAACTGAGCTTGGCATGGGAATGTAAAAGAAAACAAGAAAGACTTCTACAGGTGCATTAACCAGAAGAAGAAGGTTAAAGAAAGTGTACCATCGCTGATGAGCAGCAGTGGGAAACTTATATCAACGGACAAGAAGGCTGAGATTCTCAGCAACCTTTTTTAACTCAGTCTTCACTGGCAGCCCTTCTCATGGCTCTTATATTGATGGCCCAGAAGATGGAGACCTGAGAGACGGGGAGCCTCAGACCCCTAAAGCCTTAGAGGAAGAGGTGATACAAGAGGAGGTTTCTTTGGTTGATGCTTGAACTGGGTGAATGAAGATTGGGTTAGGGAAAAGTTAAGAAAACAGAACATCCGTAAATCTGTGGGTCATGATGCCATGCACCTGTGGCTGCTGAGGTAGATGGCAGAGATCATTGCCAGATGACTCTCCATCATCTTTAGTAACTCGTGATGGACAGGAGAAGTGCCTGGGGACTGGAGGAAGGCCAGCATCAATCTTCAAAATGGGTAAAGAAGGAGGACTCAGGTAACTATAGACTGGGCAGCCTCACCTCCATCCCCGGAAAGGTAATGGAGCAACTTGCCCTCAATATTGTTCTTAGGCATACCAAGGACAAGAGGTTCACTAGGAGCAGTCAGCGTGGTTTTACCAAGAGGAAGTCATGTTTCATCAATCTGATAGCCTTTTATGAGGACAGACACGTGGATGTGGTTTATCTCAATTTCAGTAAACCATTTGACACTGTCTTCATGGCATCCTTGTAGCTAAAGTGAGGCAATGTGGTCTGGGTAATGGAGTAGCGAGGTAGATTGGGAACTGGTTGAAGGTAAGGAGGTGGAGAGTTGTGGTCAATGGGACAGACTCTAGTTGGAGTCCTGTATCTAGTGGAGTCCCTCAGGGGTCAGTACTGGGACAAATTCTGTTCAATATATTCATTAATGACCTGAATGAGGGTGCAGAGTGCACTGTCAGCAAGTTTGCTGATAAGACAAAGCTGAGTGGAGTGGCTGACACACGAGAGGGTTGTGCTGCTGTTCAGCGAGACTTGGACAGGCTGGAGGGTTGGGCAGGGAGAAACTTAATGAAATTCAACAAGGACAAGTGTAGAATCTTTCACGTGGGAAGGAACACCCTGTTATTGGTATAGATTGGGGACTGACCTGTTGGAAGCAGTGAAGTGGTGGATGGAAGGTTCTCCATGAGCCAGCAATGTCTCCGGTGGCCAAGAAGGCCAAATCCATCCTGGGGTGTATTAGAAGGGCTGTGGTTAGTAGGTCGAGGGAGGTTCTCCTCCCCCCCTACTCTGCCCAGGTGAGAACTGGACATAATCTGAAGTGTTATGTCCAGTTCTGGGCCCCTCAGTTCAAGAAGGATGGAACTGCTTGAGTGA
>VWZE01011253.1:0-101382 GCA_013396675.1 Eubucco bourcierii
GGGAGGAATAGGTGCTTTAAACACAGGCTCAAAGATGTCATTTCTGCATCAAAAATGTGCTACCTACTTTAAAGACAAGGCATGGCAAGTAAGAAGGAAAATAGCTGAGGATGACCGAGAGAGACTGTGAGGCCACAATGTGACATTGCACATAGGCCAGTAGGAAGGCCCCTGCTGCCTGCTATGGGCCTGTGTGAGGTCCCACAGCTAAGGTAATAAATTTGGCTGATGTCAGTCAAAGCAATGTTACTTTTAGTTCTAAAACGGGGGAGGACTGGAGGAGAAAAATCTGGATATTGCTAATCCTTGAGTTACTCATCAAACTTCTCAAGAGCAGAGTGGTGATAAAAGAGAATTTTTCCTAATAGTCCCCATCATTTAGCAGCGCTGATTTAGTGATACACTTGCACTTGGTCACTTCATGGGGTGGGGAAAGTAATTTAGGAAAGGTTGGCTTCTGGGACTAATGCAAAATGAAGCACAGATTGTTCACTTCAAGGTTTCCAAAACGTTTTACTAGACTTTTTTGTCTTTACCACAGAACACCTCTTCCTCAAGTTCTGGTGTGGCTGTAGGCTACTTTGTATCAGGAATGGGCATTGAGTTTTCTCTTGCTGTAGAGATAATAACCATCTGCAAAACCATGGTGTGAGTTCAGAGGCAGAGCCCTTCCAGGCCATGCCTACTGCAGCACAGGAGGTGTCTGCATCTGGGCTGTTTCTGACCTCCTAATGACTCTCGACACTGTGTGTGAAAGAGGAGGAGGTCAGGATGCCTTGCAGTCAGTCTGCAAGGGAGGGCAGAGCAGCCCTGCTGTTGTCTGTGTGCTGCACCTCTAGATGCAGGGGTTTAGATGGCCCCTGCAGATGTGATGGGAAGCTCAGTGGGGCAGGGGGTAACATGGCTGTCCAGGTTTGGGCAGCAGAGGAAAGCACAGGCTGTTGTTTAGCTGAGACTGGAGCACAGCGAGGATGTGGCACTGGGACAGTTCTTGTCAGATGGCAGAATGACTCAGCAGGAAAATTCCAGCGATCTCCAGCCAACCAGGCCTTCGGCATGGAGGAACAGTGCTTATCAAAGGAGATCAGTGCCTAGCAAGGAGTAAACAGTTTTGTGCTTGACTTTGGTGACACAAGATCAGACCCTCCTTGCTCTCTCCATCAGTGGTGCAGCTAGCTGGCCCCTGGGCTCCACAGGAGGTGAGGAAGAAGCTGAGCTAGTTATACCTTCAGTCAGCTTAGGGTGGCTTTGAACTAAAACACCTGTGCCAGAGTACTAAAGACCACCAGGACCACCAACCTGCCATGTTATAACTTGTCATGAAGCTTCCTAGATGCTGTTTGCCCTGCACCACGTTGGGATATGAGCAGGGAAACCAGAAATGGACTTAGGCGGCTGCATTGAGGCCCAATTCAGAAGTTAGTGGGACGAGGGGAAGACACCTAGGGGAGTTCTAGGGCTGATGTGGCAATACAGAGACATGTAGCATTCCTGGAGGGACACCATACATCACCACCTTGCTGGGCATGCCACTGGCTAGCTGCGGTGATGTGACTGTCATGGAGAAAGGTAGTAGATGGTGTGGTGCAGTGGTTGTAGAGCATAGAAAAGGTATGATAAGGCAAGTGATGGCTGGGAGAATGGGGGCAAACCATCTCTCAAGGCATGATCCTTGGGGTCATGAGGGCCCTGTGGACCCAGCTGGTGTAGAGGGGGCAAGTTCAGCTCCATGGTCAAGTAACTGAAAGCAAGGGGACAGAATGAAGTAGATAAAGGGCAAAAAGCAATGTGTCAGTGGCATGGGACAGCCTGGATGGCTCACTATTTAGGAGAGCATTTGGTAAGCACAGAGTGTAACAGACATGCAAAAAAGTGATTTGGTTAATGTGAAAAGATGATCTCAAATTGTATGAACCGCTGTAGCCAGAAATAACTGCATGGAGCGCTAGCCCTGGGGAGCTGTCAGGAGCTGTCATCCCTTGGAATGATAATTCCCTTGGATCAGGCTGAGCAAACTTAGCACACTGGAAGCCATTTTGGAAAGAGGAGGGGATGTATTCAGCATCCTTCAGGTATCCTGGGCCAGTTAACCACTGCTATGTGGCATCTTTATCTTGAATGTTCGGTGCGTCGTAGAAGCGGCAGACAGTTTGCAGAGTCTCCTTTAAATGAAGGACAGAAGATTGAATCCTAAAAATATGTTTCTCTTTAAAGTGAAGTTTTAAAATGAGTTCCCACAGGACTCTTGCTCTTCATGTGTCAGAGAGATGGGTTAAAATAAGAAAAATGTGGGCCTTAAAAGTTGTTCATGCTCTCGACTGAAACCCATCGGTCTCACTACACATCCAAATAAGGTGGCTCCTAAGCATACGCTGTGCTTACAAATGCATTTCTAAAAAAGAAAAGTGTATGATTTGAATATATGTCAGAATTTATACAGAAGAATGTTATTTAAAATGAATAAAAATAAATGTATATAATTTGTATCTATGCCACTTGGATTTTTGTGTTTGGTGTTTTGGTTTTTTGTTTTTGTTTTTTCGGCTGTTCGTTAGAATTCAGTGGGAGTCTTTCCATTGATAGCAGCCAGAGCTGGACTGAAATGGGAAGGATTGAATTTGATCTCATCCCAGTAATGAAATTTGTTCCAAGAGAATTATTCTTTGCCTTATATCCCCGTATGGGAGATGAGAACCACAGCACAAACATGTTTTTTAACATCAGATATTCCTCAATACAGTTGGTGGTGTGTGTCAGATAATCCTGCTCAGAAATGGGCCCTGTGATCTCTTGTCTCTGCTTATTAACCATGCCAGCTTTCAGCTATTTCATTAACATCTCTGGTACCTCCACAGTCAATGTCCTCATTGGTGTCTGTGCTATTCACATAGACGGCTTCTGTCATTAGAAATGAAACCTGCAGAGCAAAGCTAGAAATGGGAAGAGGATATTGGATCAGATTTTCCTTCGTGGCCACAGTCTGTCTTCTAAGGGGAATTGATGTTATTGGATACTCCTGAAATCCACAGCTGTGGCATCAATAGTTTTGAACAGTTCTGGTGGTATCTGCAAAAGGACCTATGGAAAACTTGTGTATGTTTTTCTCTTGTCAGTGTTAGGGAATTGATTTTTTTTTTTTTAATTGGTGCAGAAGCAAATAAAAATGGTGAAGGCTGCTTTCTATTGCTGAATGTTATGTTTCTGGCCCTTATTAAGCAAAGAACTTGAAGAGAGGTAAATCAGCATCAATTAAGCCAGCAGGTTCAGTGTTCATTCAAATGTTTAACTGAGCCAGGGTGAGATAAGCAAGAAGCACACTGGTGAAATTCCAGGGAGTGTGTTGAGACCTGATGTACATTAGCAGAACTGATTGTGTAGGACTTAGCTTAGCAGGAATTTTGCTCTGACTTGTAACAGAAGGAGGCATAACTGAATGCTGAACCAGGTCCCCAGAGCAGGGACTTGAGAAGAGGACGGCTCAGCTGATGGTGACATCCCTCCTCCTTGTGCCACCACAGTGCTTCAGCCATAGTGTACTGAGCAGCTGTCTCTCCTCTCTCTCCTTGGGAGTTGGTGGTCAACTCATCCATACCATCACACTTGCTGTATTTCTTTCCTACATTCCCTTTAGTAATTTGTGTCTGCAGTGTTAAGGATCTTGGGCAGCCTTGTAAAGCAGGAAGCATCATCCCAACACATCTTCCTGACACAGGGATTTAGCATAATCTCCCCAAATGTACCACTAATTAAGATAAGGTTAAACAACAGTTAAGCAGGTTATCTGAAGGCAAGTTGTTAACTGCTTCTAAGCAATACACTCCACAGCCCTTTCTGACCTTTGCAGCTTCTTGGTGCTGCTGGAGATTTTAAAGCAGTGAGCAGTGCAGTAATGCAGGGAAATTTTCCAGCAAGTCTGAGTGTATAGATACTTAGATATCTACCTTTGTCCATCAGACAGCCATTGTGTGAAGTGAGAAACTGGGCAAGAAGGACCTTGTTGATTTCCTTTTGAAACTGTGGCTCTGTAGACACAGAAGTGCTGGGCTAGCCCATAGCACACAAGCAGTGAATGATTTGTGCCGTACTTGTGGCAGATGGATGTTGCTTTATTGGAATACATCAAATATATCACACCTTGCTGCAGCCTTAAACAAGAGCAAATTGGTATCACCCATTCAGTGAGACCTGCTCTGCAAACAGGCAAAGCCACGTTTCAGGCTGGCTGATCAGATATTGGTGCCATATGGCAGACCTGATTTTGAAAAGTTCAGCTTGGCAGACGGTGAGGCCACTGCAAAAGAGGACCCAGTCACATAAGGTGACACATGTCTCTCCAGGGTCATGGGGGAGCTGTAGGGACTGAGCATCTCTTAGGGTCACCAGATCCCAAATGTAAAGCATGAAGCATGTCCAATTGGATAGGAGATGAGATTAAGAGCTTAGCTGTGCTAAGTAGTGCCTGGCACTTCCTGGCAGTTTGGGATGCTAACAGCTGCTCCATCATGCCTCACACACATTAAACTGAAAAACAAAGAGGGATGGAAAGCCCACCAAGACTGTATCACATCCTCTGGTTGCAATGGCTGCTATCACCAGCCTGGGGCATTTTACAGCCTTACAACTTGAATTGGCTCTTAATAGAGAGTAGAGCTGGTGCAGGTAGATGGAGAAAAACAGAGTTAACAGAAGACCATGACAATCTGGAATTGCAAACTCACAAAATTGCCACGGCCCACAGTCAGCCCTTATTTGTAGCCTGCTTCCTAGCCAGGTAAGAATCCCCTTGAGACAGCCCAGATGGTAATGAGCAAGTGAAACCTGACACACTTGGTATGGAAGAGGAAACTAAAGCTAACGCTTAAGCACAAGGTAACTCCTGTGAGTGCCAGGTGAGTGTCCTGCTGGAACAGAGCCTCCTCATGTTACAGGTCCTGCTGAGAGTAAGTCCTAGCAGGATGCCCCAGTTGAGGCTGTAACTGCAGCAGGACACTATTTCAGTCCTATACACTGTCTTTCAGTAATGAATTAATGAAGAGCAGAAACAGCAAGGTGAGGTCTGGAGCTCGACGTGCTCTCCTCTGCATACCCCCAGGGACAGTGGTGCTTAGGAGGGCAAAGGATGGCAGAATTGAACTCAGTTCAGCACATCCACCTGTTCCTGTTCTGAACTGTCAACATCAGAACGTCTTCTCCCCCACAAGGTGGGAGAACTGCACTGCTTGGACCTTTGCCTCATCCCCACCGCCATCGTTTCAAAATCAGTGCTTCAGAAGGACGAGTAGAGCAGCTCCCTTCCTGCATTTTCACCTCTGCCAAGTTACAGTGCCTAGAACTGGAAACCGAAGTGTAATTATTTTGCTCTCCAAGAGTGATGCTGGTTTGGCGCCGTGGAGGACATGGAAACAATCAGTTCCAGCGGCTCTGGCGGGAGCCCGGAGTCTTAGCCCACCCCAACAAAAGCCTCTTCCAAACGCGTTTCCTGGCGTAAGGCCCGAAAGTACCTGGGGGTGGAGGCACCGACCGTGCCTGGCCTCCGACGGGTCCTGGCCACAGGCTCGAAAGGCGAGCCTAGCTTGCCCTCAGCCAAAATGGCAGCCGATGCCCTCAATAAAGGTGGCGACTTATTGTAGCCAGTCTTCTTTAGAAAAAAAGATGGAGCTGTAGGACATCGCTCTTGCTTCTCTCATTCAAGATGGCTCCCAATAGCTTTCCCCACATTTGTCCAGCTGGCACTCTCCACCCTTTACCGCCCCACCCTGCCCTCATCCAACATGGCGCCTGATAGCCGAACTTCAGGCATCGCCCGCAGAAAACATGGCGGCGCCCATTCAGTTTCCATTATGCCCGCCCTCTACGTTCCTCCACTTGGCTTCAGGAGCTTCACGTCCATCGACGCAAAGATGGCGGAAGCGGTTGCGGCCGTTTGAATTCCAACGAAGCCGCCAAAGCCGCGCACAAAGGAGCCGGAGCTCTGGTCGCCGCCGGGAGCTACGGGCCGGTGCTGCCATGGACTCGTTGCCAGGGGAAGACCTGACGCTGCCGATAGCTTTTGAGAACAGGTAGGCTGGTAGGGCCGTTGGACCGTGGCCGGCCACGACGCGGGCTCCGGGCCCGCTGCCCCCTTCCCCTCTGTTGCTTGTGTCGGGGCTGGGCCTGCCGGTCCCGAGCGGGCGTCGGGGGGACGGCACCTCTCGAGGTTTCTACTCCTCATTGGTGTTCTTCTCTCTCAGCGTCAGTGTCTCCCAGCTGCCAGACATCTCTCGCGGGGACCCCCATCCCGGCCCGGCCGGCGGAGAAGGTAAGGCCGGGAAGCGAGTGGGAGCCCCCTGTGCAATGTAGGGAGCCAGCGGTCAGGCCCCCGCGGCACGGGCATCTCGGCCTGGCATGGGGGACCAAGCTCTGCACCGCGCAGTCCCTGTTGGCTGGGGAAGCCCCCACGCCACTGCCGGAGTCTCGAACCGGGGAAAACCGCCGTATCTTGAGAAAAGGAAAAAAAGCAGAACACTCCTGAAGTGATGCAGGGCTTTCTAAGTTGTGTCTTTTAAAAACTGTAAACCGCCTGCAACTGCCGCAGTTATTGCTGTCTGCGATGTTCCTCTGGTCATTACGGCTCTGAATCTTACGTAAGGTGATGAGCGGTTTTATGGAACATGTACTTAAAATACTTAGAATACCCAGCAAGGCAGCGCTGCTTTTTCATAGGCTGCTTAGTTTTAGGGAAGTTGCTTGCTGCACATCATTAGATGTTCCAGTTCATCTCTTCAGAGTTACTTCCTGCCTGAAGAGCTGGTGTAGACTCAGTATCTTTAGGTTTTATCTGTTCATACATGACAAAGGTTTTCTGTCTAGTTCCAGTTGAACAGTAGCTATAATTTAGTCCATTTGTCATATGATGACCACTTAACTGTTCATCTGTAGGCAGGGAGACTTGCTGGAAACATGTTAAAGTGAGCTGGCTAAATAGCACTGTTTTGAAACCACCTATATGTGTTACTAACTGTTCCTATTCTGTTATGTAAATTTGTTTTGGATTTCCTGCCTGTGACAGGGGATCAGAACTAAATGGTCTTTGAAGTCACTTCCAACCTTACGGTTCTATCGTTCTATGATTTCTCTTTATGTGTGCATGTAGCCAGCCGCATAACTTGGCTGACTTCATTGTACAGATGAAGTGGGTAGTTGAAACAAAGGCAAAACAGGTGGTTTACCAGGAAGATCTGTTTCCTCACCAAAGGAAGCAAATCTAAGAAACATACATGCTGCAAAATAGTGTTACTGTGTTCTGCATGTGGTCTAGGAAATTGATTAGAATGTCAAGCTTGGAAAACCACTAGCTGGTACTCTTTGGGTTGCTTTCAAGACCTTATTACACATCCAAAAAATAGTTTAAATGGATTATTTTCTTTTAGTTAGTATGATAATCAGGCTAAGTCCACTTCTTTGCTTAAGACAATGTAAGTGCTATGTTGTTTTATACAATTTCATTATTCTAATTGAAAGTTTATTCTCATGGATGTGAGTGGGAAGAGGTTACTCAGTCCTGTTAAATGTGGTTGTTACAGAATGTGTGTGCAAAGAGACTTTAAGTACATGTAAATTTATGAGGAATTACACTTTAGGAGCATAGATACTGACCACAGTTTTCCTGACTCTAAAGGTGAAGCCCTGTGCTGTGATTAGTAAGATACCAAAAGATTTGAACTGTTTTCTAATAGCTGAAAAGGACTTAATTCTAATGTGAGAGTCCTCTCTAGTTGCTCTTGAAAGTGTACCTCCATAAATTAATTTCAGTGTATGTCTTGGCTTAAATGAGTGATATTGGAATTGGGGAGTTTAAATGGTAGACAACTTACTGTGATCAGAAAGGAGTCTGGATACTCACTGCTTAGTTGCAGTAACACATAACGTAAACAAGGAGCAAAACAATGCCTCCCTTGCTTCCCAAAAGGTCTGACACTTTTGTTACGTTTAGATTCAGGCAGACCTTTGCTGTTTCCAAATTGAAACCCTATAGATGCCACTGTCTGATCTTGTTCTGTCTTCTTTCAATGTCTAGTTTTACCAGATGTGGCAGAAGAAACAGTCTCACCAACTAGAGCTCGGACCATGAAGGACTATGAAAATGTAAGCAGATCTTGAATATATGACTTAGTGACAGATTTATAGCCAAAATATTTCTGACATGCTTGCTGAAGTGTTGACTCTTTGGGTCAGGTTCTTTAGTTTGTGTTGGTTAACATAGAGCTGCTGGAGGTATGACCAGCTGGCTATTTGTTGTGTGAACTTCCCTTTCTAAGTATTGCTTTCAAAAGCAGAGGCACCAGTTTGTTTTTGAGACCAACCAGCTGCTGCTCCTACATTGTGAAACAAAAATTGGCACTCTCTGCTTCAAAGTTCATGTAGTCACAGAAACATCAGAGCTTAGTTTGTCAATCTGCAACTGATTTATTTCAGGGAAGCATCAAACTTATTTTCATTTAGACTAGCACAAGAGTTGGCTTTTTAATTAATCAAATGCTGTATAATACTTTTATATATGAGAGTGCTTGGAGTACTTTTGTTGTACAGATCCAGTATCATTGTGTAAGTTCTGTAGGTAAAACTGGTTTTGGCACTTAGAACATAAAGGAAAATATCAGGACTTTTAAAAATATATTTGTATTGGTTATTTGAATTAAGCCAATTGTTTAGAGCTGCTGAGTGATGATTGTGTTATAGCTGTGCTGCAGGACAACTGCCCCAGTAAAAAGATTTAAATGAAATTATGAGTGTGTGAAGAAACTGTAGAGAGGAAAGCAACCAAAAATCTCTTGAGATGGCTGCTGCAGATAAAGGCTGGGGCTTGCTGTCTTTAGAGGATGTGTTCAAGTGCCTGCAGCTTTTTAGTGCCCTTTGCTATCTGCTGCTACGTTTTGTGGCATTGTTATGTTTGAAATGAGTGTTGCTTCTAAACTCTTTCAGTTTCTTGTGGCCTTATAACCCTCAGAGGAGAAAGCTAAGCTCTCTGCTCAGAATTCAAAGCTCATTTTGAAAAGCCTTGGTGAAGGATGTTTTTACAGTCTGTATCTATTTTGCTTCCTCTTTGTGTGTTGGCTGGGATAGAAAGACACTGCCTTGGCATTGGTATGTGCTTCAAATCTTTTACCATGACATCTGAAGTATTTATTTGCACAAAGAGAAAAAAAGTTGTAGAAGGGAGGAAAAAAAAATAATCTGTGGTTTGTGCTGCATGATGTAGAAGAGAAAGGGTCTCCCACAGATTTCTGCCTTCCTGCTATGTACAGACACCTTATGTTAAACTGAGCTTAAAACTTCTCACCAGCTTTTGTGGATGCCAGCAGTATAATGGTGCTCAAGAATCCATTCAAGTAAAGGAAGAAGAACTCATTATACACAGGGATATTTCTTCTAGTTCTGAGTCTAAGATTGCTAGTAACTGAAGGCTAAATTTGAGCAAGGGAGCATTTACTTAGTCTTTATCCTTTTACTCTTTACTAAGCGTCCTGTGGTAGCTCCGTTTAGATGCACTGCTGGACTGACATCATGAGGCTATTCTTATCCCACTTTACCTGCTAATTCAGATTTGTTTTAAAGAGCTTGGAGGTGGTTTGTGTGTATATATCATACTGCATGCATTTGCTGATCTTTGAGGCTCTGTTTATACAGGATATGAAAAGGAAGTAATGAAGAGTGGACTCCTTGCTTTGTAGGTCAGAGAGAACGAGGTAGATGTAATGACCCTTGAATAGGCTAATGGGTGGATCCATCCTTTTTTGTTTAGACTGGAGAAGATCCTGATCTGGATAGTATTAGAGGTGTAGGCTGCTTTAGTACTAATTTATGATGTGTCCCACTTCCTCGCAGTGTCGGGGGGAGCCACCTTGTGATAGAATACGTGATTGCATGGGCAGAGGGGAAAGGCATCTCTGAGGACCTCCTTATAGTTTATGAGATGTTTATGAACTGGAGATGTGATTGGTGTCAAGTTGGGGAACTAAGTAATGACATTTGTGGGTTTTGTTTTTTCTTTGTCTTGTCTCCCCGCACCGAATTTTACTGTTGTAAAGTGGGCTCCGATGGCAGAAACTGGTGTGCTGTGGAACCACAGCGTCTGCTGCCAGATGCCATTTTGCATAAAAGCGGCTCTTTGCAGACATAGAAAGGAGCTGAACTGAGCTAGGCAAGTGGTAGTTGCAACCATGCTGCCTCTGGTGTGAAATACTCTGGTGTGAATACCCCACCATGTAGGGTGTATTGCTTTGCTCTGGTTTTTCAAGGAGCATCTCTGCTATTTCTCTGCTTTCATTCTTTTTTTAAATACAGAAGTCAAAATGCATCCTGGAATTAAGACTGAGTCTTTAAATGTTTAAGCTGAGAAGATTGCCATTAAAGTTCCTTTGCAGTGTGAGCTCGTTCACATTTGACACATTGCCTTTTTATTAAGCTATAATGTTTTAATTGTAGTCTACCTAAATTAACTTGCCTCCGAAACACTGAATGTGGGAGATGACATTTGTTTCATTTCTTGCTTTATGATTGCATAATCTCTTTTGTTTGCCTTCTGAAAATAGTGCCCTTAAGCTCGTTAGTTTAATTCTGTTTCCACTGAAATATGTGAGTGAAATGAAGGTATGCCCAGTTCTTTTGAAATGGTGTTTTCTTTTTTAACACGCATTGAGTGTGTGAAGGCTAACTAGAAGTTCAGCTGGTACAATTTCAGAGTGTCCTTGACACTTGGATTTTTTACTGAAAGAACAGGGGAAAATTGTTAGGAGTGATCTACTGACTGCTTTAAAAAAAATGAAAACCCAAACAACTACAAACCAAATGCTGTAAGATTTGCTCTCATTGGTTGAACATAGAACTGAATTTGCCAGGAAGACCTGCAGGATCTAGCACAGTTCTGCAACCTTGCTTCACTTAAGAGATCTTTAATTTCTTTGTTTACTGTGAATAATGGTTTAAGTTTTGAGCACTATCCTGCATGGGGCTCTGTAACCTGAAATACAGAGTTGTGATGTGGTCATGCTTGCATCTGTTTGAATGCTTCAAAGTAGCCATTCCAGTCATTCAAGAGAATCTGTGATACTCATGAGGTAATACAGAGTGGCTTAGATTGGAAGTAACCTTGCAGATCATCTTCTCCAACCTCCCTACCATGGACAGGGACACCTCTCAACTAGACGTGGTTGCCCAAGGCCTCGTCCAGTCTGACCTTAAGCAGTTCCAGTGAGGAGGCATCCACAACCAAACTGAACAACATGTTCTAGTGTCTCACCACTCTGGTACTGAAGAACTTCCTCAGACTCAGTCTAAACCTGCTCATTCACATCTTAAAATCATTCTCTCTTGTCTTGTTGCTAGACACCCTTACAAAAAGTCCGTCTCCAGCCTTCCTGTAGGATCCCTTCAGGGATTGGAAGGCAACTGTAAGGTCCCCCTGGAATCTTGTCTCCAGACTGAACAACTGCAGCCTACCCTCGTAGCAGAGGTGCTCCAGCCCTTTGAACGTTCTTGTGGCACTCCTGGCTCTCTCCTACAGCTCTGTTTCCTTCTTTTGATGGGTACACTAGAACTGGATGCAGTATTCAAAGTGGGGTCTCACCAGAGCAACATAAAGGGGCAGAATCACCTCTTTTCACCTGCTGGCCGTGCTCCTCTGGATGCAGCCCAGCACCACGATTTGGCTTCTGGGCCACATGAGTGCACTGCCTGCTCATCTTGAGCTTCTCATTAGTCAACACCTCCAAGTGTGTTTCTTCAACCCACTTTGCACCCAGCCTGGATTTGTACTTGAGGCTGGCCTGACCCAGATGCAGGACCTTGCACTTGTTGAACCTCATGCAGTTTGCACTGTCCCACTTATGAAGCCTGTCAGGATCTGTCTGGATTGCATCCCATTCCTTGAAGCAGTTACAGCTTGCATAGTTGGAGTTTATATCCACTGCTGTTTGTGCTCATATAACTGGAATTCCAGGGTGAGAAAGATAACATTTAATACATGTATTGCTGCTGCTTCTAAAGACAGGCTTCTTCAGGATGTGCAAATGGGCCACAAGCTTTATACAGTCAAGTATGTTTTCAGTTGCTTAGATGATATTTACTGGTGTGAATAATGATGAGGCATCTTGCTAGGCAAAGGGTATTAAACTGAAGAATTGTTTGCAGATGCAGATTCTGAGTGCAGTTAAAGAAAATAGTCTTGGGTTTCACAAACCAAATATTTTTGGAATTGTATTGCTAGTAATTTTTACAAGTGGTACTATGCTGGAAAAGCCTGCATCAATATTTTATTAGTAGCTCTGTAACTTATTAGATTTCCTTTTTCTGAAAGCATCTGGCAGGGGACACAAGTCTTGTTTGAGTGAATGTTTTATGCTTAGTCTCTTAAAAAGAATTTAGAGGGAGATTCCTTTCTTTAATGAAACCATCAATTATGTCCCTGCTTCTACTAGGTATACTAAGCAATATTTTTTTTTTTCCCTAGGAACTGTGTTATGAAATATGGGATAAAGGTTTTAGTGGCTCATGTGCCTTGTGTGCTTGTGGCTTTTCCCACGAGTTAGACTACCATCCTGGCTGCCCAGCACCATCTATTACAGATTTCTGAACAATGCTATTCTGTAATTACTTGCTGAAGTGCTAGTTTCTTGGAGTTTTGCAGCACTACAAATCAGCACAAGCTAAATGATAACATCTTGCACAAACACACAAACTTTGGGTATGTGTCAGTGTGTCTCTGTATCCTCAGACACAAACACAGGTGAATGCTCAGAATCATAGAATGGTGAGGTTGGAAGGGACCTCAAGAATCATCTAGTTCCAACCCCCTGCCATAGGCAGGGACACCTCCCACTAGTACAGGTTACTCAAGGCCTCATCCAGGTAGGCTGGAGTGAGATTTCTTCTCAGGTTCAGTTCAGGTGACTAATGGAAATGGGGAGGGGGAGGAATATTATGGCTGGGATGAAATAGGTGGAGAAAAATGTGCTCTGTGATACTTGCTGAAGCTATAGAAGATAGAAACCTGGTGAAGGGCTTGGGGTACTTGTGACTTCCTGGGTGATGGTTCTTGGTGGGAAGGATGCTTCCTTTTGACTTGGATGTCACATGCTGCTATTAGCACCTTCTGCTTGAGCATGTGTATATGATCATCTCCCACACATGTACACGTTTCGCTCTGTTCAGGGGATTGAATTCCCATCTTGCACTGTGGAGAGGAAAAAACAGCTATAAGAGTTTTCATTCTTTCCTTGATGTGAAAGGCATGATGTAACTTGCTCATTTTCTTTATTTCACAGCAAATCAGTGACCTGAAAAAAGAGAATTTCAACCTAAAACTTCGTATATACTTCCTGGAGGAGCGAATGCAACAGAAGTTTGATGGTCCCACTGAAGACATATACAAAATAGTAGGCATTTAGATTTCCTTAGTAGGGCTAGGTGTCTTTTTGAAGAGCTTTTGTGGGGAGGTTACCTGTTTTTCTTCTGAGTCTATATTATTTGAAACCTTTGTTATCATTATTTTATTTTGGTCTAATCCTTCTTATAATAGGTAAAATGCTTATTTTCAATTATGGAAACCCTTTCTTTCAGATGCATGGGTGCCTGCAGTTATGAGACAGACTAATAAACAAGGGACCATGGTACTAAACTAGAGAAGGGTAGATTTAAATTGGGCATTGGGAAGAAACTCTTTACTATGAGGTTGGTGAAGCAATGGGACAGGTTGCCTAGGGAGGTGGTGGAGGCCCCATCCTTGGAGAATTTCAAGGTCAGGCTTGCTGGGGCTCTGAGCAACCTGCTCAGTTTGGGATGTCCCTGATGACTGCAGGGTGGTTGGGGTAGATGACCTTTAAAGGTCTCTTCCAACCCAATGCATTCAATAAACCTCTTTTATGGTTCCAGTGAGTGGTTGTGCTACTGACATCATATCCTGAATGGGGAAGAGAAGGAGCAGGATGTTTCTCCTGCATTTGGGATGCAGTTACTGTGCTTTCTAATACTGAACAGTTCAGTTCATCCCTCTACTCTTTCCTGGCTTTGTCAGATGTCAGTGGAACTACTTGGAGGTTGTTTGGGTACTTTAGCTTTGCAGCCTGTAGATAAAGTTGTATCAGAGTTGTGTATAGCTTCTGGTTTTACTGCTCTGGGCTAAAGAATGCCTATTTGCACAGGATTCAGGAGAAGTGTGTGGTTCCTATGTCAGTTGTTAGAATAAACTGGTATCTTTTTAAGCTGGAAGAAGGATTTGAGTTGAACACTGTCTTCCATCCTCCTTATTTCAGGTTGGCAGATGCTAGCAAGCATTTCTCATACCCTTTAGCAGTGTCTGTGTTCTAGAAGGGAAAAAGAAGTAATTTTGGTAACCCAGTAACCTGTTATTTATAACAGATGTTTACATCAGGTCTCTCTTCTGTAATAGGACAGAAATTTAAGTCTCTTGATGCCTGTTGCAGTAGTTAAGTACATAAACTGATGTTTAACTAGGTCATGATTTCAGCTGGTTATTGTTGATTGGTCTGCTGTCCTGTTGTTAAACACTGATGTCTGTTTTCCAGTTGCTGATGTATTGAAATGATCACTGTCAGCTTGCAGCCAAGGAGATAGTTGTGTACCATGTGCTTACGTCAGGAATAGTTTTCTCAGACTGTAACAAAATGATGTTAAGATGATTAAAAACCTCAATAGTTGACACAATCAGGTTTTTAAAAGAAAAAAAAAATAAATCTCATAGCTCAAAGAACCCTTCATGGAAGCACTAGAAACTCCCAAGTTTATGTGCAGGGCATTTGTATTGCTTGGATACAACTGTCCTAAATGCTTTTTGACATTTCTGAAAGTCTTGAACCTTGCAAAATATGTCCTTTAGAAGCTAATATGTCTCTCTGCTATTCTTAGCCCAATTATACTTTGTATCTGCTGGTCCAAGCAAAAAGTAATTTACACATTGCCAATAACTTGTGGGTAGGGTGACCTGTGAATTATCTCCACAGACTTTCATTCTTTTGTCCTAGAACATTGAGCTGAAAGTTGAGATAGAAAGTCTGAAGCGTGAACTGCAGGAGAGAGAGAAACTGCTCATCAAAGCCTCGTAAGTACCATTGCTTCTTGATGGCTCTTCCTTAGCATTTCCAAGGTCTTTTTTTCTGTTTGTTTTTTTTTCCTAGTGTTTTAGGAATATGAAGATCCCAAAGTGGTTTTTTAAGGGTATTTATCTAGAAATTGCTTCATTCATTACTGAAATTACACTGGTGAATTCTTAAACACACAATTATCTTGCTGTAGTTACGCTGGATAATGTGACTTGGAGATCATTCTTTGTTCTGCTGTATTTTTTTGGTAAATAAATGACTCCCTAGTTGGGAATGGCTCACTATTCTTGTTGTAGCCAAGAGCTTAGCTGTCTCAACAGGTGAAGAGGTGGAATTATTTGTTTTGCAGCACTGGATTGAGAAGACCTTACACAAAATACTTCTCAGTAAGGCTGAGAAAGTGGTTCAGAAGTAATTCTTGTGCTTTTTAATGATATAAAAAGAATACACTTAAAATTCTTACCTTTCTAAGAACCTAATTTCTAAATAATTATCAATTATTTTGATACTATGTAGTGCTGCACTGTCTTATGACATGAGCAAGGAGGAATACAGTCTGGGGAGGGAATGGATAGCTGTAAGGCTGCCAATGACCTGCTAAACTGCTTCCTTCTAGATGTCTTGTTCAAAACTAATCCAGGCTGGAAATGACTGACAGCTACTGACTGCTGTGTGGACCTCACGTTCAATGGAATGTTCTTTGTGTGGTCTACCTCACATGGCACTGAATTGTTACCAGTTAGCCTTTAAGTAGTTCAGTGTGGCTGAATTTCAAGTACATCCTGAGGACCAGATTAGTTTTTGTTTGGTCTCTACAGGTAGATGTCAGATGGTTTTGCTAGATTAGGGGTGGAATCTTGCACAAGTTCATAATAGGAAGGAAATGAAAAAAGTGGTCATTATGTGTTCACTAAGGAAACAAGGTATTAACAATGCAATGACAGGACAAGGGGCAATGGGTTTAAACTGGCAGAGGGGAGATTTAGACTGGATGTTAGGAGGAAGTTCTTTACAGTGAGGGTGGTGAGGCACTGAAACAGGCTGCCCAGGGAGGTTGTGACTGCTCCCTCCCTGGAGGTGTTCAAGGCCAGGTTGGACGAGGCCTTGAGTAACCTGTACTAGTGGGAGGTGTCCCTACCTATAGCAGGGGGTTGGAACTAGATGATCCTTGAGGTCCCTTCCAACCTTACCATTCTATGATTCTATGAACAATTACTGAAAACACAGCTGGAGATATCTCAGCAGCTCTGTATCTTCAGTTTATTTCAGTGCTGCCTTTTGTGGTAGATCCAATTCTAGCAAAACCTTGATACTGTACTTAGAAGCTTTAAAAATATGGAGGAGGTATGACGCTTTTTTGTCATACAAATAAAGTGTTATACACTGTGATGAAGTTGGTGTAAGGGACTCTCAGACTGTACCATCAAAATTCACAGAACCATGGAATGGTTTGGGTTGGAAGGGACCTTTGAAGGTCATCCATTCCAATCCCCCTGCAGTGAGCAGGGGCATCTGCAACTAGATTAGGTAAAGATGTCCCTGACAACGTAGTGTGGAGTAGTGTGGTTGCTTGGATTTAGCCTTATGGTGATAGGCATGTACAGATAAAGGGGAAGATTCTTGTGCATAATCTATCAGACACTTGCACTTTAAATGTTCTCCACTTTGACATGCAGTGGGATTTCTGTCTGTATTCTGGTCTTTCAGTAAGGCAGTTGAAAGCTTGGCCCAGGGTGGTGATGCTGAAATGCAGCGTGTGAAAGAAGAAGCACAGAAGAAGATGAAAGAGATGGAAGAATTTCTGACCAGCAGAATTAATGTTCTGGAAGAGGTGAGTGGCTGAAACTGAAGGAAGAATTAGAGATCAGTCCTGTCCTTGTCCTGTTGTCTGAGGTTTGATGCTGTGGTCTACCTCTGTTTTCAGTTGGTCCTGCTTTCCTGGAAAAGCAGTCAGTGCAAAACCAGGCTTGGGGTAGAAAAGAGGGAAATGAAAAACAAATGACAATGAAAGAGAAAGTGGGTTTAGCTGCTGTTTGAATGTCAGATATGAGGACAGCAGTTCTTCAGGGCATTTGTACCCATTGGTGGCATTCAGCAGAAACCTTTGATCCCTGAATTCCAGTGTGAGGAGACTGCAACCTAAAAATAAAGATCTGAAACAACTTCTATGTGATGGATGAGTGTGGGTTTTTTTTGGAGTCCTTGTCTCCATGTATTGGGTCACCTAGAAGAAGCTGACTGGAATCTCTGGGAGTTATCTCCATTTCCATTGCTGTTAAGAGGAAAATGTGTGGTTCATGCTTTATCTGTTCTTGCACAATATTACAAGTGATGTTGGGAAGAGTTCCAATTAGCTACAGCGAGCCTGTGAATATTAATTTATTCTTTGAATAAAAAAGCCTTTCTTTAACCTCTATAAGTGTAGCTATTTATTATGATAGTGATAGGACAGTGGGATAAAGCCAAATTAGAACAGCTAAATCTAAAACCATAGCACAGGCACTTCTGTTTCCAGTTCTGCTATCACTTAGGGTATTTGTGTTCCTTATGTACCACAGAAAATGGATTGCTTTTGAAAACACAGACACAAAGAATCCGAAGCATTTGCAAAGCACTCAAACTGCTTGGTAAAGGTTGCTAAATTAAACATACCAACATGTGATGATCCTTGAGGTCCCCTCCAACCTTACCATTCTATGATTCTGTGTCCCTGCCTATGGCAGTGGGTTGGAACTAAATGATCTTTGAGGTCCCTTCCAACCTTACCATTCTATGATTCTATGTTTGGTGCAAGAAACTTCTGTATGTTAAAATATTTGTGGACATTTTGTTCTTAAAGGTGTCAGGATTGTGTGTTTTAATTACAGAATCTTAAAGTTGCCCGAGAAGATGTGGAAAAAGCCCTTGCAATGTCAGAGAATGAGAGAGCCCTGAGGGCAGCTGCTGAGAAGAAACTTTCTTCTATGATGAATGCCCCTGCAAAGGGTGTGGATATGATCACAGGAGCTGAGAAAGACAGGTCAGAACTCTTGCTGGTGATGATTGTAACTGCTGGATTCTTTATTGTTGAAGTGTGAAGAGTTGACATGGATATGGGTTTTAACAGCTTGATCCTACCCTCAGATACATGAGTGTTACTGACCATCTTTTCAGCTATTAAATCAACAACAGCACAACAATCAGTTTATGTGCTGCATGGTGGTGAAATCATCTTTAAAAGTTGTCTGAAAGTGTAAAGGGATCAGTATGCACAGGACATGAGCATCTCCTGCTTCAAAACATCTTTTCAACTTTGCTGGCTTATCTCCTCCTGCTGCTTTCTTGGACCATTGTTGAGTAGGACTTGACTCTACCATTTATGTTTACTTACTGCTTTTGTGGTGGCTATGGAGTTGTTTATTTCAGGCCTTGTGATCTGTTGAGGTCGATAAACATAATGGGAAGAGAGACATGCTGTGTTTGAGCTTCATGGGTTCAATCTGCTTTGCAAAGCATGGGCTTTGCTTTGGCAGGTAGTTGAGAAAGTATCTGGGTTGTTCAGTAATTTTAGGTAGACCAAAATGTATAAACTTAAATCTCAACATTTTGGAGGATATTTAAGTTTTTTGGTACACTTACTGAGTAAAATACATACCTGACAAGCCTTGCACTTACTTTGGTTATGTGAGCTCAGAAGATTTCTTAGGATTGCTTATGGTTTGGAGTATCTTTCCCTGTCTGTGTCTGAACCCTGGAGGTAACTGCTCCCTGAGTAACTGCATAATTAGTCTAACCTGGTAACAAAGTTATGTTGGCCTGAGGCGTTTGTTTCACAGGTTTTATGTTACAGTAGGTCCCAAGCAAGGTTTGCTGTGTTTTCCAGCCAGGTTTTGTAAAAGAACACTGAAAATCTCAATCTACAATGGCATAAAATTGTGAAGTTCTAGGAGTTTTGATAGTCCACCTTATGTGCCCCAACAGCAATTATAAGCTGACTCTCAAGTTGTCTTCCTCCTTTCCCTTTTCCTGCCTCCCTCTCTGTCTGTTAGTCATCTGTTGATCTCCTGAGTGACTTGAGCTGGGATGGAGTTCCAAACTCAGACCCTTTCAGAGGTACTTTAGTTGCCAGTTCTGTAGCTTGTGTGAAAACAGTGCTGTAAGTGTGGAAAGAAATTGTCAAGCTATGATCACTGAAATGAAGATTGTGTGGAGAATGATGAAGAATGTCTTTATTTTTTTCCTCTCTTTCCCCCATTCTCTTCTCTCCCCACCCCTTGTGATCCAGTGTTAGCAGAATCTTCTCTAATTACATGGTGGTAGCTCAGTGTTAAGTATTCCCAGGATCAGAAAAATGTAGTGCTAATGGAAGAGAAAAATATTTGACTTACTGAAATGGATCAAATATTAATGTGCAGTGCTTTAAACTTACCTGGCAGTAGTGCATCTAGAATTCACATTGTGTTAAAAAGATTCTTTCACCATCTAGGCTCCAAAGTACTAAGAGCTGGCAGCTGGCATCTTATGTCCTAGAAGTGTCAAGATATGTATTGACCAAAGAAGGTAGCACTGATTTAACTTTTTATTTAGCATATGTGAAACAAGCTACTGCTTGTGGCATAAATGTAAATGGAACTTGGTACTTGAGGGACACTTTGTGATGACACATAAGGATCCAGTCTGGTATGTGCCAAGAGATGGAATAGATGGATAAAGCTTTTTGTGTGTGCTGTAAAGGACCATGTCACTAAAATATTAAAGCTTAAGTGTTGGCATGTGAAATGATAGTGGAGGAGAATAAGAAGGAGCACTTTGCAGACAGCTCAACCCTGTTTGTAGCTTGAGTGAAAGTTATGGCACCTTTTCTGCTTTCTTTGGAGGGGTTGTGCAAATACTTCCCTGGGTTTTACAAGTGTTCAGCTAGGTAAGTTGTTTGCAAGATTTACTGCAGTGACTGGAGAATTGGTGCAAGATTAATATTAAAAATCTTATCATTTCAGCCTCATAGAACAACTGAATCTGTCACTGAAAGGTAAAGAAGCTGTAGTTCAGCACCTTGAAGAGGAAAAGTCTCAGAGTGGACTTTGCGATGGGAAGTCACCAGCAGAAAAAATCAGAGAACTTACCATTGCCTTGAGACATGAAAAAGACAGTGAGGTAGAGGTGAGGACACTGATTCAAGTTCCATATTATGAATCTTAAAGGTTTTGTGGATAACAGTATGTGAGGCACTTAAGCCAATTTTTTACCACTCTTCTCCATAGTTATTCCCTCCCTCCTCCATTTCCCGACCCTTTGTTAATGTGTGGTTTCATGCTCAATATGCATCTTTATTATCCATGCTCAGCTTTCATTCAATAAGAGGTTGTGTTTTCAATTGACTTTATGCCTCTATTTGTAGATATTTCTGTAAAGCAATTGCCCAGTATATATATAAAAATGCTAGTTGATAATAGAGCCCTCAAGAAATGACACAACTTCTGCAGAAAGTGAAAATGGCTTGAGATTATTTTTGGGAAGTATCAGTATCTTTGTGGTCTGGAGAAGAAGCTGTGGTGAGGGAGACAGACATTAAAAAAAAACCTCATGAAATTGATTGTCTAGCCTTTAGCTTGCAAAGGATGCTAAGAGTCAGTCTTTTATTTCACTTGGCTTTTAAACAGGAAGACAGATATCTTGAAAGCTACAATGTCTGATGGTTTTTGTTTTGTTTGCGTGGTTTTTTTTTTCCCATTGTTATTCAAGCAATAAATTACAGCAGTCAGAATTAAGAAAATAAGCATGGAAGCTGCCATGCTGCTGAGAAACTTCCTTTCCTTTTGTTTTGTAACTTAACATTGATCAATACCTGCACATTTTTTATGTCTCTTGATGTAGGCAAGAGAACTTTCTATGATTGCACTTATTAGTGGAATTAAACTTTTTTCAGCTCTGGGTCTTCTTGCAATTAAATCAATATGTGTCAGGAAAAAAAACTACCCAGGTTTCATAAACACAGTTGTGTGTCAAGGTGGGACAGGGTCATCTTTAATCATTTCAGAGCAAGGAAACAGGCTGCATGGTCATTTTGGGGATGTGCTGTTGGAGGAAAAAGATCTGATGAACACCTTTTGCAGAGCTCTGTTGATATATATGATTAGTTACAAAATTCTGTAACCTCCCCAAGGAAAAGTGCTAATTAAAATCTCCCTTGATGAAAGCATCTTGCTGACATAGATGAATGCCACATGAAAGTGCATTTTTATTAACTCAGCAAGCACAGTTGTTCTATCTCATGGAAGAATATGTTGTGTGGGGGGTTGGTTTGTGTTTTCTGCTTAATTTGGACAGGCTCAAACTGTGCCCAGGTAGATTTGTAGACTTCCAGGAGGCAACTGATTCAATGTATTCCTGCCAAAATATGTATATAAAGTTGCTTGTTTCCTACCCTACTCAGTTTTTTAAGCTCATTTAGTATCATTTTAATACTTGGTGAGTTCTGTTTGTGTTGAGCAGGAATTTACTTGGCTAACAACTGTTTTGTTCTTACAGGCTGTTAGAATGGAGCTTAAAAACGAGAGAAATTCCTTTGAGAAAAAAATTCAAGTAAGTTCTAGTTTAGTTTCTGTTTCCCTAACTGCTTACAGTGCATGTTGGGGTCTCTTCTGTTATGCATTGATAGATACAGAGAGGACTTGACTCCTAGGGAAGCAAAGCAAGTCCTCTGGTAAATTATTTCTTCTGTCAGATGCCAGGGAGGCTCACCTTGGTTTTGAAGCCATTTCAGTAAAGCTGATAGACACCCTCATCAGGTATTGAGGCTGATGCTCATGGGCAGCCCATGAGATTAGGCTTCTTATACTATATTCCAGGCACATCTTGAAGATGATGACTTGCATTTTATGTTAGTAATCTGAGTAATAAGATATAAGAACTCTGAGAGAATGTACTTATTAATGTGCAGCTCCAGCGTCTCTTAGTGGGAAGTTAATGCAACTTTCACATAATCTAATTTAGTTACTTAAAGAAGAGCTACAAGAGAGAGAAAATGAGCTTGCTGTTGAGAAGAAGAATGGCTTGAAAAGGGATAAAACCATTCAAGGGCTAACTGTTGCATTAAAAGCAAAGGAAAAAGAGGTATGATGATCTTGCTGGTTCCTTGAACTATCTTTGGGAGGGGAATGTGTGTGTTGTGTGTGTGTGTGTGGCAGGAGGTCACTGATCTCACTGTAACCATTAGGAGACTTACTAATGTGGTCTCTGAATCACTGCTGTCATACCTGGAGAGGAAGTTTATTTTATATAAAGTTTTGGACCTTGGACTGGGGAGAGAAGAAAAAGATACTTAACTGAGACTTTTTCCATTAAGAACTTTGAGAGAAAAATGTTTTCAGTTGCATACAGATTTATATCAGCTCAGAGCACCACTTAGAAGGTGTGGGAAGTCTTTTGTGTTGTGGAATAAGTGGAACTGTCATAAAGACAACTAAAATAGGAGAGGTGACCATTAGCTGAAATTCAGGTGTGGAAGAAGGAGGCATATTTAACTTGAATGATAATGAATGGTGTCTTAAAAAGAATTTCTTTGTGCAGTATTTAATATGATGCAAGTAGTGTGTTTGTTCTTCAAAGTGTTTGTTTTGTGTAGTTGGGTGAATGGATAAGGAGATGAGATAGCTGTTACTGTGTCACCATCCCTTGGAAATAACCACATAGTATTCATTTTACTTAAAGAATGAGGAGCTTGGTTCTGAAATTGAAGATCTAAATGCTTCATTGGCTAAGGCAAGAGAGGCAACTCATAAAGCACACATCCAAAAATTCAAGGTAAGAACCAAACAGGTAATGTGGCTTCTCCCATTGCTGTTCCTCTCTTCTCCATAATTCCCCACAGTGGGTAGTGCTTTGTGTCTCTGAAAGTAGAGGACTGGAAGTCAGTTTGCAATGTTAAGATGTTTGAGTTTTTTCTTATTAAAAAAAAAATCCCAAATCAAATGATTTAAATGGTAGAATGGTAAAATGTCAGGTTGTTGATATAGTTTCTTCATCTTTTTTCTTCTGTCCTCTCTGAGAATTAAGGAAGAACTGTGTAAAAACAAAAGGAGTTAAAGACACACCTACTCGTGGAGCTGAGGAAACCTTGAGCTTGCTTTGTTGACCTGAGAATGTTTAGGGTTTTCTTCCAAAAGTATGTTAACAGCACACACTGTTGAACTGCATGAGAAACACTTGTTTGGATATCTTTATATAATAAAGGTGAAACCACTGTTTACTACAGCACAACCCACTGTTCTAGAATGCTGTCATGCATCTAGAGGAGAAAGGACTTCATGATGAGGATTTATACATTATGAAAGTCTTAACATAAAATGGGAGAAAGTTAAGGTTTGATATTACAATAGACAACATAGAGTCATGAACTGGATTGGTTTGGAAGGGACTTGGAAGGTAATCCCATCCTAATCCCTTACTATGGCCAGAGACACCTTCCCACTAGACCAGGTTCTCAAGGCCTCATCCAGCTTGACCTTGACGGCTTTCAGGGATAGGACATCCACAACTTCCCTGTGCAACCTGTTCCAGTGTCTTCTCACCTCACAGTGAAGAAACTGTCTCATCTAACAGTTTCAAACTTACCTAAAGCTTAAGTCTGGCAAAACTAAGGAATACTGATTAGAGGCAGTGATGAATCTTCCATTCTGGTGTTTGCTCATCCACTTGGTCTCAGAGCTCAGCAGGAATGGAAGAGGTTGATTTGCTTGCCTCTAAAGTATGCACACCTACTGCTTTTGCGACTGACTGTACTGCCTTTTGATTTCAGAGTCTAGTGGAGTAGTAATGCTCAGTACTCCATTTCTTCAAAAGCCATTTGTTTCTTTTAAGCCAAAATTTTAAGTATGCTCTACTGAGAGCCTGCTATTTCTTCTTCAGGTCATTTTGGCATGTGTGAATCTATAGCTTATGGTGCTTTTTCATACTATGGAAGTCCTCCTTTGAAGTATGACTCTGATTTTAGCCATTTCGTTTTTATGAGAGCTCGATTATTTTTGCAAAGTTCTAGGTTTAAAAAGTGTGCAACTAATTCCTCCTGTTCACAGAATCCATATTGCATGGTGGGTGACAGAGCAGACCCTTCTCCTCATTACTCTGCTACTTAGCTACAAACTTGAGTTGAAGGCAGCTCTCTGTGAGTAGATCATGCTGCATAGCTCACTACTCTTGTCATCTGTATTGTGAACTTGGAGGCCAGTTATAACAGTATGTGAAAGGGAAGAACAAAACTCAGACTTGCTATTACACATAAAAAAATATGATTTGGGAACTACTTCACCCAGTCTGGATTCAAACTTGCCCAAGAGTAGAAGACTTGATGTTGTAAGAGCTTTGGGAACCAAAAATAAGAAGACAATTCTGTTTGTGCTCTGAGCTCCTTTGCAGGTCAGCCTTTGTCTAATTCTTATCCTGCACTGGATGTCATTGAAAGCTGTGTTTTTAGCAGCTGAGCACATTTCCAGTGTAACATTTCCCCTTTTGTGTCAGTAGCTGTCATCTCACAGCATTTTTGCACCACAGATTTGAAGTACTGGGAAGATGTGCGGGGGAGTGGGTTTGGATGCAACAGGACTAAAGACTTCCAGTCTCTACAAAATAGCCTTATAGAACTTAAATGATGCTTTGTGTTTCAGGGTGCAGAGGATTATCAAGCTCTCTTGATGGAAAAAGAGACCCTCTTAGCAGAGCTCCGCTCAGAAAACCTGACAAAGGATGCTGAGAATCGTAAACTACAAAGGAGGATTAAAAGGACCGATCAAGAGCTAAATGATTTGAATTTAGAAAGAGAGAAAATGGAGAAGGAGCTGGATGAAGCACAACTACAGAAGAGCAGAAGTGACAAAACCATTAATGTTATTATCCCTTTTTTTTTTCCCCTTTATTTCATAAAGTTTAAAAATATTTTAGCAGTTGCAGCATTTCCTTTGAATTCCGTTGAATTCAAAGTTGCAGCATTCCATTGAATTCCATCTGAATGGTTTTTGGAGAGGTAAATGCATCTGCCTAACATCAGTGTTCAAAAGAACATGGCTGAGGAAAATTATAGCACACAGCCTGCAAAAAAAAAAAATTCTAAATATTTTTATAGTCTTAGGTCCTAGGAAAAATCACAGGATCGTAGGATCCTAACATCAACAGGATGTCAGGAGTTAGAAGGGACCTCTGGAGATCGAGTCCAGCCCCCCTGCTGGAGCAGGATTGTGTAATCTAGTGCAGGTCACACGGGAAGACATCCAGATAGGTCTTGAAATTCTCTAAAGAAGGAGACTCCACAGTCTCTTTAGGAAGCCCATTCCAGTGCTCTGTGGCCCTTACAGCAAAGAAGTTCTTCCTCATGTTGAGGTGGAACTTCCTGTGCTATAGTTTTATCATAGAATGGTAGGGTTGGAAGGGACCTCAAGGATCATCTAGTTCCAATGCCCTGCCATAGGCAGGGACACCTCCCACTAGTACAGGTTACTCAAGACCTCATCCAATCTGGCCTTGAACACTACATTTTACATTTATTGCCCCTTGTCCTATCACAGGGCACAAGTGAGTAGAGGCTGTCCCCTTCCTTCTTGATATCCAGCCCTCAGATGTTTCTAAACATGTATTAAATCCTCTCTGTCTTCTCTTCTCCAGACTAAACAGCCCCAGGTCCCTCAACCTTTCCTGGTAAGGCAGTGCTCCAGTTCCTTAATCATCCCTGTAGTCCTCTGCTGGCCACTCTCGAGTAGATACCTGTCCCCCCTACACTGGGGAGTAGCTTTTATAAGTGGTAAATGGTTACTGGTGTGTTCATTTCCTCTAAGGAGAGAATCTGGATGTGCACAACAATGTATGTTTTATTTCTGCTCTGTCTTCTGCATGTCTGTCCTTTATTTTAAATGACACTGCTGAAATTAAACTTTCTTCCAAGTTCCAATGCAGAGCAGCAGGAAGTAGCTAATTTTTGCAGCCTTAAGCTAAGCTTCAGCTTGCTTTTTGCTGTCATAGCAGGGGCACTGTGAAGGCTGCATGTTTAATAATTACTGCTTGTGGAATTCCCAAAGCACAGGATTAGTTGATTGCAATTTAACATAAAAATGATGTACTGTATCTGTTCATGATTTTTTATTTTTTATTTTTTTTTAGATTCATATGGATTTCAGGAGTATCATAGAATCATAGAATGGTAGGGTCGGAAGGGACCTCAAGGATCATCTAGTTCCAACCCTCTGCCATAGGCAGGGACACCTCCCACTAGCACAGGTCACTCAAGGCCTCCTCCAACCTGGCCTTCAACACCTCCAGGGAGGTATTCTGATGTTCGTCAGGACTTTTCAGCTAGGACCAACCTTAAACCAGAAACCTGTTGTGGTAGGGTTGGAGTGGAATGGATTGAAGCTTGAAGAGGGCAGATTTAGATGGAATAGTAGGAAGAAATTCTTCACAGTGAGGGTGGTGAGACTCTGGAACAGGTTGCCCAGGGAGATTGTTGGTGCCCCCTCCCTGGGGGTGTTCAAAGTCAGATTGGGCAGGCCCTTGAGTAATTTGCACTAGTGGGAGGTATCCCTGCCCATAATGAGGGGTTTGGAACTGGATGATCTTCAAGGTCCCTTGCAACTCAAACCATTCTGTGATTCTGTTGAGGAGTTTTTACTTTGTTGTAGATGTTTAGATAGGCACTTCAGCTTCCAGCACACACAGCTCAGGCAACAAAGGGAATCATAGAGTAGGCTTGGTTGGAAGGGACCTCCAAATGTCATCTAGTCCAACCTCCCTGCATTGAACAGGGTTGTGAGTGATCAGATTTCTTTTCTTCCTTCAAAGAAAAGATGCCTCTTCTGCTTGGTGTTTGACAGAAAACACACTTGGCACCTGTATGTCTTGCCACAAGGATTTTATAAAGACTTCTCACCAATGCTTGCATCAGGGCAGCATTTGCATAATGAATAGAGTCCTGCCTGATGCAAAGTCTGGTCTTCATCAGGTAGGGATTAGTGTCCTGCTGTATTAAGTTACATAAAAGATGAAATGAGCTGGTCTTTATTCAGTGCATGCTTTGGCTCAGCTATTAACTAAGGACCTTGGTAGAGCAGCTATAGGTGGGAATTGCTGTCCCTGCAATATTGCTTAGAACCAGAAGAGGGATCTCTTTACCTACAAACAGATAAGTGCTTCCATCCCCTTCTGCTGCCCCCAATTTCACTTGCATTTTTGGTTGATTGTCAACTGTGGTTAGGCTGCCGTCACAAAGTCTCTATCTTTGGTATGCCTTGAAAAAAATTTTCAGGGTGTTGAGGTTAAAGAGAGAAAGAACAGATCCCTCCTGTCAGTAAAACAACCACAAAGCACATATTTTATTGATTTAAAGCATTTTATATATAACTGTCTTTTCTATTCAGTACTTTTTTTCATCTGGAATGAAACTCTGTACAGGAAAGATGGGAAAAATAGGATTGAGTAGGGAGTTACCAAGGGGTTCAAAGTTCCTTGTACTGTAGAAACCTATTTGACTCCATTATGTCCCAAGTTTTTCATGTAAATGTCTAGCTCCATGGGGAGAAACATTCCTGCCAAAAGATGAGCAGTCTTAGAAAAATTATATCCCTAACCTATTTCCTACTCCTTGCAGAACAGCTGCTTCAATTTCAGAGTTGCTGGTAAATTTGGATGTAGCAACATTGCCTGTGAAATGTTGCCCATTAAGTAGTAGAGATGTGGGAGTAAAAAAATATGCTGGGATATTTTGCTCTTTGACAGATAGAAAATCACTTCAGTGATCTGATGTGAACTTTTTATGAGATAGCCTTAAAAATTCTATTCTATTTGTGTTCTAAGATACTTATTTAGCAGTTTTTCAATTTTGTTAGACTAAAACTAGCAAGAATGTGTATAAACAGTAGGAAATGCCTTCAACATCTGTAATGAGCTGCTACCCTAACTCTTCACTCACAGGGAAATTTTCAGTGACTCTTTGTGTTCTCTAGCTCAAATAATCCAAATTTTTGGATGTATTTACTTTGAAAAAAGAAACCTAAAACTGTGAAGATCCAAAAAAGCTACTTCTGCCCTGCCCTGTTGTTAGCCCAGTTTGAAGATAATTTGGGTATCCCTGTCCTGGGATAGAAGACAGTTAAACTTAATTAATTAGGACTGTGACATGTGAGCTGATCATCCAGATCACAGACTCTGCTCAGCATTGGGACTCTTTAGCAATGAGCATGGGAGTTCTTGAGCAAAGTCTCTGTCTTTTGGTGGATGGATGCCCTGGCCTTTTATTGGGTCAACTTTAAAAGCAAACCTTTCACTTCTGTACTTTCCAGAAGATGCTAAGTAGCAGTTCAGCATCACTTAAAGCAATTTGAGGCCAGAAAGCTTGGACATATACTCTTACATAAAATAGCTGAGGAATAAACATCAACTCATCCTTAATGTTGCTTGTGTCCACTGTGTTGCTGTGTCTATATGAGGGATTCAGTGCTTCTGGGTCGAAGAGTTTGTTCAAATTTACATGATTAAACACCTGAAGTATCCATTCTCTCTCCAGGCCTAAATGTAGTCAATTAGAGTGTATTTACTAGGTATTCATATTTGATCAGTTGGTTGGGGAAATGCAGAATAACTCATTAGGCAGAATTTATTATTTAGTCTTCCTACCTGTAGTTTAGCCTGAGGGGGAGGTTTTGGAGCTTCATGACTTAATTATTCACCAACCTGTTTTCCATCTGACAAGGAGGGGGAGGCATCTGCTCCAGTCTTCTACATTATAGTGTCTCACATTTATTTTTCTTAGTTCAACTATCATTAATCATAGGAAAGTCTCTTGGGAAAAAGCTTGGCAGAGGGAATTGCAAAGTTTATGCTCTGAGAACTGTAGGTACTGTATTATCCTTGCAACTCAATGTATAGAAACCAATAGGGTTTTATTTTCTCCTAGACAATTTGAGTGGGCAATGAGTTCAAGCAGCGTGCGGTAGTGATGGATAGTTTTGTGTCGTGCAGAATTCTAGGAAAGATAATTTTCAGTCTCAACTCTGACTTGTTTTGGGAGAGATTTGGGGGCAGAAATAGTAGAGGCAGAGTTTCTGCAAATTCCACAGCTGCATACCTCTTCAGGCCCTCTCCTTCCATAATCCTAGCCATAATATTTGTGCTGCTTTAGAGACAGAAGTGCTGTTTCTATACCTGGCAAGTGTACATCAAGGTGACTGAGATTATCTAATAGGGAGTGTAGTACTGTTATTGCAGCAGCATCTTTTCTGTCTCTGCATGTCCATAATCTTTTCTTCTTAAAAGCTGTGTATGTGTGATTTTCATGAAGAGAAGTTACAGAGTTGCTTGAAGTCATAGGATAGGTCCAAAAGAGTTCGTTTGATGTTTAGCTGTAGAATGGGTGTTGTGTGCCCTTAAAACCTCTCAGTGATGTAATGCTATAAAACCTGTCTAAAAATAGAAAGCCAAGGAGTGAATTTTGCAGTGCCATGAAAGTCATAACTGTGCTGGTTGATCCTTTGCTTCCAGTTCATGTGTTGTGCATGAAGAGGCTTAGTGAGACTCCCCTGAAGACCTCCTTAACTTGAAGACGAAAGACTTTGCAGTTGTCAGACCTTGTACTACTTCCAGAAGAGCTGTGCTACACTGCAATTGGTATTTGTAGTTAGTAAGAAACAGGGGTGTTTGAGAAATGGAAAACATTTCTAATTAGAAATATTTGAGAGTTTGTGTCTGTAGGAAAAAAACAAAACTTGGAGCTGATTCTGCAGTTCTTCAGTTTTCTTATTTAGGCGAGTAGCTGTTTCATCCTGAAAGAAATTAATTGTATTAGTTTGGAGAACTGAGGGTCTGAGCTTAATCATTCTTTGAAACTGAGTAATGTCTGAGGTTTTTTTGGGACCTATTAGGGATTTCTTAGCTGAATCCTGGTAATGAAACTAAAATGAAGCAAGTAAACCACAAGGCATTGTAAATGACAATTTGTATTTAATGTGCAAAATAAACAGAAGTAATACACTGAAGTAGTAAAATGATGTTAAGGATTAGATGTGAACCTGCATGAAACAAAGTAATTAAGTCAAGGAAAGGACATAAAACAGTTTGTAAAGAGATTGCAATTAAAGTGTCACTAGTACTATTTCTTTGTACTTAGAATAAGAAACAACTATTGAATTTTAAATCTCTGTGGAGGTAAATGTAAAGTTTATAGGTGGCTACCATATGTGCAAACTATTTAAGGGGCTTATGGTATCTCACAAATGGGCCCTTTTGGGGAATAAATGGGAAACATTTATTTTAAGGTGCAGGCTGTGTTACCTGGTTCTTTGGATCTGAAGAGAAGTTTAGATAGTATAAAGTCTATTGTAAGCTTTAATTGTTTAATTTTAGATAACAGCTCCTTTGTTGCAAGTTTCTACATCTCATTTTTAACACAATCCGTGCAGTAAATGCTCTACATCTTGCAGGGTAAAGATGCTAAAATGAGGCTCTTCAGCTGTCACTGGTGAAACTTTCAACAAATCGGCAGAAGAGTTTGAAGTGACACAAGCAGTTGTGTTGGGAGAAAAGTTGGAAGGATAGAGAGGACATATAATGGATTTTTCTACTGCCCTGTGCTCTTGAGTGTTTTCTGCTCTGTAACTAGTTCTGGAGCCCTCAGCAAAGGAAGGACATGGAAGTGTTGGAGCAGGTCCAGAGGAGGCCACAAAGATGCTCAGAGGGCTGCAGCAGCTCTCCTATGAGGACAAGTTGAGATAGTTGGGGCTCTGCAGTCTGTAGAAGAGAAGGCTTCCAGGAGACCTTAGAGTAGCCTTCTGGTATCTGAAGGGGGCCTACAGGAAGGCTGGGGAGGGATTATTGACAAGGTCTTGCAATACCAGGACAAGGGGCAATGGGTTTGAACTGGCAGAGGGGAGATTTAGACTGGATGTTAGGAGGAAGTTCTTTGCAATGAGGGTGGTGAAGCACTGGCACAGGTTGCCGAGGGAGGTTGTGGCTGCTCCCTCCCTGGAGTTGTTCAAGGCCAGGTTGGGTGAGGCCTTGAGTAACCTGTACTAGTGGGAGGTTATGGCAGGAGTTTGGAACTGGATGATCCTTGAGGTCCCTTCCAACCTTACCATTCTATGATTCTGTGAACTAGGAGCTGACTGTTGATTGCACACTAATGATTTCATAGATATTTCCATCCATGTGGTGATTGTCCCAGTTTATAGCAAAATGGAAGGAACAGGAATTTTTTTATGCTATTGCTTGGAACCCAGGACTTTATCAGCTGGTTTGCTTTGAAACCCCAAGGATAGCTGTGTTGGCAGATGGTAAATTTTCAAGTGAGTTGAAACAGGATCTGTAGGAATGCAGAGGAAAACACTGGAATTGTAGTGTACAAGTGGAAAAGCTGCTTTTTACAGTGATCCATATTGATCCTAATAAATCTGAGTCCTTTGGACTTGCTACTGCATGTGGCTCTCCAAAGAGATTGTTCCTGTGGTTTAGAAGCAAAATGGACAAAGAAGTTTGTTTCTGGCATGGGGAACTAAGATGGTGGAGATGATGCAACTAATCTCGAAGGTGCAGGAAGTAATTAACAGCCAGAATCAAGATCAAGTTCTCTTCACAACTTTTAATCAGGAGACTGACCTGATTGGTCATTGGAAGTTTGTGCTCTTGTCAAATAGAAAGTGTTTTAACATTTCTGACCTTTTACTTGAAGCAAAAGTAACCAACAATGCAATGTTAGGGCAGGAATTTCCATGGTGTGATGAGAAAAAGAGCAAATGACAAACTGAATCACCCGTAACCAATTTCCTCCTATTTCTAGCAAGGGAGTAAATTGACTCGAAATGAGTGTTCAGTCTGACAGCAAAAACATCTACGTGCCTGATATTCCCCACAGCCTGAGAGTCCAGTCATTCTGCATGAAAAGCATTTAAGCAATAACAACCTAGAGTTTTGGAAGACAATACTGACACCTCATCTAAAAGTTTGCTTTAATTATGTTTGTTGGTGACAAGAGAAAGATACTGGCTGAAAGATGATTCTCCAGACTGTTTGGTGCTATGAGTAATTTGAAGCAGTGGAAAATTAAGGTAATAATGTGGGTTGTTAGGCTCAAATGTTTTTAAAGTCTATATGCTAAATATTCCATTTCTTTTTATTTCTTTTGTAGGATCTTAGAAATCAGCTAGAAAAATTACATGGTGAGATGGCTGAGAAAGAAAAAGCAGCTGAACATCATTACAATATCCTTCTGAGTGAAAGCAATCAGAAGTTGCAGAGCCAAGAACTAGTGATCAAGCAGCTAACAGACACTGTCAGTCAAAAGGATCTACTGCTTCAGGTAGGCAGACTTCAGCTGAGGGGGAAAAACTGCAAAGTTACAAATTGATCTTTTGTGTGAGGAATTATTGCAAAAATCACATTTGTATTTGGGATTGATATTGATGATAATCCTTCACTTTCTGTAAGACTCTATTTGCAGGGCAGACGTAATTACAGTGCGTGGTGTTCAACAGGATTGCTTTATAGGGTTTTATGAAGTGTATGGCTAGAGGAGGAAGAAAGCTTTACTACTAATACCTATGCAGAATTTTCACTGTTGTGGGAAGGTACTTCAAAAGTCCTGAAGTGCCTATGATTTTCAATTTATTGTGCAGAAACTGGAAGTTGAGGAATAGATGGAGATACTGAAATGTTTTACCTTGTCTTTCTGGAGCCCATTCAAAATGACAAATATGAGAAGGGAGCTGCCTGAATGTTAACAGGCTCCTGCTCACTTTGTTTATAGCTGGAGCTATAACCCTGAAAAGCACTGATGGTGTTCAACCAGCAATGCAAACAGTGGTAGCTGAGGTTGCTCTATACCTGGAGACCAAGGTGCGTGTATTGACCTATTTTTTTTAATCCTTAGAAGATTGCATAGCTGAGGAAGGTTTTTGTTCAATTTTTTTTCTTTGCTTCTATTCTGTTAAATTGAGCTTTTCTTTTGTGAGGCCTGTAAAGAAGGTGTCCTAGATCATCCTGGATCTTTTCCTGGATTCTGTTTGTCTGTTTTGCAATGTAAAACTAGAGTAAACTTTGTAAAACTCTCTCATTGTTTCCCTTTGTTAGAAACTTGAAGGAACAGTTAAAGAAAAGGATGCTGAATTGCAGGAGCTCATGGATAAGTACAAGAACCTTCTAAGAGCCAATGAAGAACTTGAACTGAAAAATGAGGGCTTAGTAAAGGAAAGATGTGCTGCACAGTCTCAACAGTCAATCATTAAGATAGTCAGAGAGTTAGAGGTGAGTTTTTCTGAACTGATCAGTTCCAAATAAATACCTTGACTTCACATTGAAGAGCACATTGACTGTCTGCTCACATGTGTTGTATTGACCCATATAGCAAGGGGCTGTTTTTCTTTTGTATTAGTAGCATATCAAAATGTTCTGTCTGAAAAAGGTAACAGTGGCTTTATTAATTGTGTCATATTATTGTGGTGGTATTGATCAGGCATTGTAAGAGTCCACAGCAGCATTGTATTTGAGTTTGTGTGGCAGAACTGCTCTCAGCCTCTAAAATGTTGTGCCTGCCGTAAAGAGGCAGAGTTTTGTGGTCATTAGGGCAGACACATTTGCCTGAGTGGGAGGATGTGTGCATTTCTGAAGGGAAGTGCAGAGGACAGTTAGTGTAATGAAATAGGAAATGATTGCACAGAGTGCAGGAGATGAATGGAGTGTGAGGATTAAAAAATAAATGTAGGAGTGGAGATGTGTAGGGCAGGAAGAAAACTACTTCAAAGCAAAGAAGAAAACAAAGGTATACCTGGGGTAAGAAGAAAACTAAAGCAAAGAGGAAAGTAATAGTACAGAAATACATACATATATTTAAAAAAGGTGGGTCATGTATGCCCATTATTTTTTTTGGTGCCCTAAATGGAGAAGATTTATTGATACCTGAAACCAGGTCAGAATTCAAAGTCTTAAAATGTAGTAATTTATAATCATAAAATTATTTTGGTTGGAAAATACTTAAAAGATCATTTAAGGCCTTTTAGTTAATTCCTTCACTCCCTAGCTCTATACTAGCATAAAAAAAAATCAGCTACTGTTAAGAAGATTTTTAATCACTTGTTTACTCTGTTGGTGCCTTTTTCTTGTTACATACAGATTATTGAACAAGCTGATTCTGAAGGTACATTTCTTGTCTCTTTTGTGTGGTGTAGCCTAGTATGTTACTGTCTGCAAAAACATCAGGCAAAATAAGAAGAATTAGGCTGGTACACACTAATCATAGAGGAAGCTGCTTGTTTTCTTTAATGCTATATCAGTTATTAAAACTTCCTTGAGGAGAATCTTGTTAAAGTGAAGTGAGCCAACAGCAAAGGAAACGTGAGAACTGTGTCACATTTTAAACACAGTAGTGATGAGATGCTTGATATGCTATGGGCACTGTTATTAAACAAGGTAGATGCAGGCACACGTTGAGTCATGGGTTATTTGACAAGCTCAGACTAAAGGAGCTACATCACTGTTTGCCAGGGTGCCAGTGCAGAGTTTATCAAAGTAGGTATGAATATAGATGAAGGGAAAATAGTCTGTGAAAGGGTGAGTAGAAATTCTACCTCTGTAGAACAAACCGCAGCGCATGCACGTAACTTCTGTCACAAAGGGACCTAAGAGTGATGGAAAATCATACAGAATTAATGAAAATCAAACACTGGCTTTCCTCTGTACACCCCACTTCCAGTTCAGGTGTATAACTAGGAGAGAGCAGTGGTAGGCGAAGCTGTGCATGGTAATGACCCAGTACCCACCATCTAGTCACAATCTGTTCTCTATGCCTGGCTCACTTAGAGATTGTGAACCTAATCATAACCCATTGTCCTCCCAGCTCAACCTCTGTGTAAGATGAATCCTCTTTGGCATATTAATCACAAGTTTTTGGACAGGGATTATCCAGAGCTCTGCTCTCATTGCCTGCCTTGGACTCTTTGATGACTTTACAGTGCTGCACCAACTCTCAACAAATGCACAGCTGGATTCTCCCCACCAGAGAGAATAAAAACCAAACTCCTCTACCCTTGCTGATCTTTACAGTTGAAGAAAGTGAATTGAGAGATGCAGAAGTTCCTTTCATCATACCTTTTTAGTTTATTTTAATGTAATGATACATTTTAAAGCAACCAACATCCAAAGCTCTGCTGGATGCCTTGGCCAGGCCAGGGAAGATAAATGACAGTTTCTAATTAGAGTTTGGATTCTTGAGCCACCATCATGGGCTAGAGAGAGGGAGTATGCAAGGGCACTGATAATTAGGTTAGTCATGCAACTGCTGACTCTGGTGTCTGTGAAGGCTCAAATGGAAATACATTTTACAGCCAAAGAATTTAGAAGTGCAAGGGACTCCATATAATTTTGGCAAGTTTAGTTAGTTTGTGCTTCATGCTCTTCTCACAACCAATACTCCTATACTTAAAAAGCTCTTTTTGTTGAAGCATTTCTTAGGTAAATATTCCTAACAGATTTTTAAAAGATCTTTTTGATTCATTTTATTGGAGATAAAAGCAGAAAAGTTGAGCACATTTGCTTTTGCTCAGTCCTTGAGCTATGCTGCTGGGTTCTGTTCTGTTGCACTCTGCATATACTGCAGTGAGGGGCCACAGGGATGGGAGGCTTAATTCTAAATTTATTTCTCTAAGTGTAAAATATATTGTTGGACTTGCTGTTATGTAGCTGCTCTGTAATGTCTGGTTTTGGAGCTTGTATAGCACTTGAGGCTGGAGTAGGAAATGGAGGTAGCTGGTGCACTGCTAGGCAAATGCAGCATTTCTGCAGACCCAAGTCACTTTCTCATTCCTGTATGATCAGCACATTATTTGACTTTGGTTATAATTACTTCTGCATTTAGGGAGTTAAGACTCTGCAATCAGGGACCTGAGGAACACTGTGTGCATAGAGTTGTGATGGAATTTGCTGCAACTGGAGAAATAACAGTCAATGCATAGAAGTTATTGATGGAGCTGGAGCGTTGTGGTTGAGAGGTGTCACAAGAACTGGAATTGGTGCATTTGCTGCAGTGCTGCAGATGTGTCTGAGGTGCTGAAATTGCTGCATGCTGCACATTGTTGCTGAGTGGTTATAATTATGGAAAGTGATGTAGTTGAGGTTTTGTTGTTTTGTGTTTTTTTTTTTTTTTAATACAAGTGCCCTGTCTATAAAATAGTGACCAGAGCATTGTAGTTGTTGCTCTCAGTCACATGTTCCAAGGCAAACTTCATCTAACACTGTACACTGAGTCCTCCTAGCTTCTTACCCACCAGGGAATTCTTTGCAAACTGAAAACCTTCTGTGACTTCAGTTGTAGAAAGAAGATGATGTGGCATAGGAACAGGAGCAATATAATCACTATAATCATTACAGTACTGTGCTGGGAAGCCTATTTACCCTATTTCAAGAAATGTATGGACATGGCACTTGGGGATATATTTTAATGGCCATGGTGGTGTTGAGCTGATGGTTGGACTCAATGATCTTAGAGGTCTTTTCCAACCAAAACAATTCTGTGATGAACAGGGCAATAGTTCAGTTTCTGAGTTGAGATTAGCTCATGGCTGAAAACAGCAGAGGGGTTCTGTCGATATTTGTCTTCACACACTTCAAACATGATGCTTTTTACCTGTGACCTTTTACCTGTGACCATGGTGTGGTGATGGGGATGAATGTGGTGTTGGTAGCAGAAATTTCATCCTAAAGCAGTTAGCCTGATGACGTTCTGGAGATCTGTGTATTCCCCATTAATCTTGTCTCGCGTATCTCCAAGAAGGGCTGTAAGTTCTTTAGAGCCAACAGCTTTGTGACATTTTCTCTGGTTGAGATGACATCCTCTAAAAGACACCAACACAATCTTTTGCTACAGTAATTTTCATCTTTAGGTAGGACTCAGTGGCCTGTAACAATTTTAATCTTATTAGCACTTGTGTCATTTACGGCAGAGCACACAAGGTTTACTGCAGTGTTAGAAGAAATGATTCTTGTCCTGGTGGATGGATGGATGGGTGGATGATTCAGTGATGAGGTGCAGGTTATGGTCTTCTCTTAGCCGTTCATCCTGTAACCTTCAGAGCTTTTGAAATTATCCTGATGGGTTTGGTAAGCAAGAGAGTATTCAATGAGGCAACTGGATATTCATGTGCCTTTGCCAATAAGTTATTTATTGTGGTGGTATAAACCTTTTACTTTCATTGCTTACAATTTGAGAAGCCTCTAATGAAAATAAGTTATGTTTTCCACCACTGCTGCTTAGCAGTAGTATTTCAGACTTAAATATAGACTTTAATGTATTAGATTGCCTCCTTTCATGGGAATATAAATCTTTCACTGCAATATGGTCCTGGATGTCTTGCAGCTATCTCCTCTAACACATTTTCCCTCACACCATGTGTCAAGAGGTTTAATGTTTCATTAACTCCCACAGCATTATGGTCTATTTAAGTTACAGTGCTGCCTTATGTTTTGTGTACCGTTGGGGAGTTGATTGGAATAATTCGCTCCTACGCTTTATTTAGAAATGACAGTAATAATGTACCAGGAAAAAAAAAAATAGTTCATGCTGTATCTTCTCCTCCTTGTTATTCATGAAAGAGTCTAAAAAAAAATCAAGAACATTTCCTCGTGGTTTTGCTAACCTCTGCCTAGGTAGTTCAATTTAGAGTTTCGTAATTTGGGTCTAATCTGAGACATTTGGAATTAAGAAGCAGCTCATGTCTCTCGTTATGCAGAAAAATAGAATTGGGAGGTTTTCATGAGCTTACTGAGATTTTAGTGCAAATGCAGAACTAAATTGACATGTGAATTCTATATGGAACAGGAAACCAGAGCGTGGTGCTGTGTATAACACTGCTTTGGTGACAGAGCAGTCATAGACTCTAAACAACTGGTGACAACTGTTACCTAATTTGTGTACCATAAAGGGTTCAGTGACAGTGCTCTGCCAGTGCTTCAGAATCTTTTAATTAGGGTATAGTTCTATAGTATCTTCAGTAATAATGCAAGGCTCTATCAGACATATGGAGGAGTTCACTAGAACTTTTAACAAACTGTTAACTGACTAAATTATCTCCAAAGATTTATTTCTTCCTGTTGCCTTCTACGTCATCGATTAATGTCGTGGCCAAACTTTTTCCAAGTTAAACTGTAAGCTCTGTGTTTTGTGTTTAGTGACTGCTCTTGAAAGGCTGAGATTCCAACACATTGATAAGACTCCTGATGTACTTCTGAATATTTTTTTGGTGGGTTTTTTATTAATGGGCTCTGGATCACCCACCTCCATCTGTTTGCCTTTGCTTCTTAGCAGAAACTGCTGCTGCCTGCTGCTCTGCTCACCTAGATAAGAAACTTGGTATTAAGCTCAGTGTTTTGCACTACCTATTCAGAGTTTATAAGCTGCAATGGATCCTGGAATAGCATTTGTTAGAGTCCAGCTGCCATTAGGAATGATGGTAGCTGAACATGATGCATGTGTGCAGAGCTAAGGTCACTTCTGCAAAGAAACTACTGCTCCTGCAGTAAGGTCTGACATGCAGGTTACCTCAGCGGGAGTAATTGGATCAAAACTTAATTAGACTTGCGGAGTTTTTATTTAACATATTTGCTAGCATACTGTGAAGTATGAGTGTAAATAATTAAAAGTAAACAACAGTTGTCCTTGCTTTTGTACTGTTTGCTTTGCAGAATAGTGGTTTTTTCAAATTCACACTCCTTGCATCGTTAGTGTGAATTAACGAGGTTCTACTGTAGCTGAGTTTTTGTTGCCATTCCTTCCTTAGGAATTGCAATTGAAGTAATAACAGCTGCTTAAAACTCCTGGGTGTCGATTTCATCCTTGTTAATGATCTGTTCACTAATTATTTGGTATCTCTTGAGAGTTCCCTTAGCTGAGAATTCCCCGCTAGTTGTGGCACTTTTTGGTTCTACCTTTCGCTTTTCAGTCAAAAAAAGAAAGCTGAGAGAAGCAACAAGGCCTGCTATTCTCAACAGAGGCAGGATGCATCTCTGACATGAATATGTATACATTGGCTATAGATACCCCAGTTATTTTGTCTTTGAAGGTGGCTGATTGATATCTTAGGTATTTTTATGTAATAAGTGCAAGCAAATACTCCCATAAATAGCTGCATTTTTTTTTTTGCCTACCACTGAAAAAGTGGCTGTGTGGTTGTTTTGCAGTGAAAAATGCTTGAAAAAATTAGTGGATCCTTACTGAGAATGTGGCATAAGAAACTGGCTTCATTCTAATAACAATAATATACTTTCTGTGAGCTAGGCTGCAGGGAAACAATTTTCATTCTTTGTGCAAGTAAAGGAGCAGCTTGTAGTGACCCAGCTGAGTGTGCAGAAAGCTGACTCAAGGAGCTTGTATTTGACAGGCTCATCCTTTATTTGTCAGCTCCATACAATCCTTTTTGTTCAGAAATGGAACAGAATTTGCAGAAAAACCTGAAAGCCAATTTTATCCAGAACAGAGAGAAGACTGTTAGGACAATGCTTTAAAATGTGTGCTTGGAACTTGGACTTGTCTACTCTACATCACTCTCTTCCCCTCTGAAATAGCTACTGTGGGCTTGTTCTTGACTTGTAAACTTTGCAAGTGAGGATACTTGGGTTAGGGTGGGGGCAACCTTTTTTAGACTGATAGTAGTGCTGAACTGCTGTTCAGATGTGACTCAGAGAACGTAAGTACTTAAACAGTATTTGCCTCATTTAATAACAACTAGATCTAAGTATCATGAATAGTTTCCAGATGCATATTGGGCTTTGGAGGTGGGTGAGTCCTGTTCAACAAATGTCCATTTCCTCCTCTTTCCTGTTTTCTTCAGGACACACACATGTATACACACAGCTGTAGATGTACAGACTTAAAAATGACATTGCAAGCTTAGTATGTTCTTGTTTTAATTCAGGAAAATAAAGCAGCTGAATATGAAAAGCTGATCCTTGCTTTAAGAAAAGAACAAAATATTTATTCTACGCTAGTGAAGACCTTTAAAGAGTCAGATAGGTAAGTATTTGTTTTATTTTGGTGGATAATCTGAACACAAAGGGCAAAAATCAGAAGTTATGAAAAAAGGTGCAGCTTAACTGGAGTGGTGATTACTTTTTATCAACCAATTGTTCCTAAGTCATAAACTAGCTGTAATGGTCACCTTAAAAAGAGAAATGTTTTTAAAGTCAAGTTGTATTATCTAAATTGCTTAAATATCTCTGACAGTATTTCTGTTTGGATGGGAATCTCAGATGAACCAGATTTCCACTTAGGTAAAGTAAGCAGGGGTTACATGTGCTGTGTTGGAATAGAAGTGCAGTGACCTTCTGGGTGCTGGACAATTTGCCGTGGTTTAATCCTAAAGTGGAGATAATGCTTATCTTAGAAGTGACACTGTGAGAATTTTGATGAGAATATAAGCCAGTGAGATTTTTGGAGAAGGTGAAACAAACCAGGATAATTGAAGTTTCCATAGCATTCTTTCAGTGTTAAAGTGTGCAGAAATGTGGCAGATATTTTAACCTTTTAAAATCAAAGAACGCAACGTTTTAAAAAGAAATCTGTGGCCTACTTTGTATCCTCTTATTGCCTGGTAGTTGAGAAGATAATATGATAAAATAATGAAAATTCTGAGCCTTTAGGTTAAACAAATGTGTTGTGAAAAAAATTACTTTTGCTGTTCTAATTAAAGTATCTGTAATTATGTCCTGATGGCATTTGAGAGCTAGCTCCTGACTCTTCCTGCCTGGAGGCAGCAGCTTGTACCTGCCAGCTATATGGGAATATGTGCAGTTGGTTTATGGACCACTGTAGTTTGGAAACCATAAAGTGAAGAGCAGTGGAGTGGATGAGAACTGGCATTTGAATTAAGCATGTTACTAGTAATGCCATGTTGTCCTTGGCCACGGCACAGAGGCTGCATTAGATACTAGAATATTTTTCATTAGAAATAATGACAGAAGTCAGATTGTGATTATTTCTTAGCTCTGGGGAAGGGAAAAAAAAATAGCAGTGGCTTGCATGACTGTTGAACAACCAGCAAATGAGAGAAGAAGGGGAGTTTAGTTTAGGGTTTCTTATGGAGGGTGTGACCTACCACTGAAGGGTCTTCTGTGGATGAGGCCATTGGCAATGCTCAGTGTAGTAATGGCAACAGTGTAACACAGCTCTGATAGTAGCTTTTGTTATAGTTGTCCTCATCCTAAAGATACTATAACTGTAAATGTGATGATTTGGGAGTTCCCTGCCCCCCCCTCCCCCCACTTTGTAAAATGACCCAGACTAGACTCAACCAGCTGGAAGTTAAGGACTGAAGCTCTATTTACAGCTTAGCACAATATACGAGCAGAGATAGACACAACATACAGGAATATTTACAGAAATAGACAATTTAAAGGTAACACAACACAGAAACACAATCATCCTCCCAGAAATCAGTCTCCAGGAGGGGCTCCCAACCACCCTTCCACCTTCTTCCTACCCCTCTACCTTACCCCAGGGTTTGCCTTACATGCAAGGTGAGTTTGGAGGAGTGGCCAAGGGGGTTAGAAGGAGAGTGGTTAGTTAGATTATTCAGCAGAGAAGAGAGGACCCACTGGTCCCTGAGAAAGACTAAGAGACTCTGTCTTATCTATGTTTATGTTCTTATACATCTCAGCAAGCCTATGAGTGAAGCAGGTATCACCATTGTTTTCTTTTACAGCCTATAATGTAATTTTCTCCATTAAAATATTCCAATTAGCCTCAAACCAGCACAGTAACCATTAAGGTAATCTGAGTTTTACAGTTTATCATCTTGCTTCTGATCCTACAGAAGTTAGTTCTGTTCTCCTGATAGGGAGTTAGAGTATGCAGGGAGCAGTACATGCCATGCAGCCATTTGCAGAGGATCAGCAGTGATTCCACATCAGAGCTGGAAGATGAAGGTCATCTCTTTTTTTTTTTCATATTTTTTGTTTTGTTTTTGTTTTTCCTCCCTCTTACAGTTTTATGTGCCGAGATGTGCTATAAATCTCAGCAGCAAAGACCTGAACCTCCCAAAGTTCTGGGGAGCTGATAAACAAACCCTGCAGATGAATTCAACATCCTCATTTGTGTCACTGCCATCAGCAGTGCATGGGTTTTAGGCAAGCATCTATTTTCTTGCTGATGTATCTTCTTTTAGGTGTTATTTATTTTAAGCAACCTAGCTGGTTATTTTTCAAAGTAAGCTACCATGTGTCAGGACCAAGACATTTCTTGTCTCTCCAAGCAGGGAGTCAATGTGTTTTCTTACAAACCTAACTTATGAAGAGCAGAAGATGTGCTTACTTAGCTTCTAGTAATGTGCTGCTTTGTTGTTATTATTAATTTTATTTTATTTTATTTTATTTTTGCTGAGCATTTAAGAGAGCTCTCACTTCAAATCTCTTCTTGAACAAGAGAGAGTTGCTTAAAGGAGCTTCCTGTGCAGGAAACACTGACAACAGCATGCTTGTGAGAAGACAGACTGAGTGACTTTTCCTACATGCTGCCTTTTAATTAATGTGTTTCTACAATAAGCTGCTGCTCTCGTGCAGGTGTGATGTGCTCTGTGTTCCTGTAGATTCTACTGTAAGATGGATTTAAATTTCTTGTTAAAGATTGCTGAATTCTCTGTTATTCAGTGCAGTGGATTGGAAATTCTGCAGCAGCTTGATTTATCATCATGGAATCACAGGGTTGGATGTGACCTGGGCAGGAACACCTTCTGCTAGACCAGGTTGCTCAAGGACTCATCCAGCCCGACCTAACACAAGGCTAGGGGTTGGTGACTGATGCTAAAGGGCCTCAGTGGCAAACCTTGGAAGAAAGCTACTTAATAGATTGATTCACCTTGACAAGTTAACATTTGTAACTTGTGGCATTTACACCTATTCAGATAATGGAGACAATTTAGACCTTAAAAGGTCTTTTTTTTTTGCACACTGTCGGATAGGTAAAGAAATAAATTAGTTGTCTGGGTCATGTTTTCAATGAAACCTGACTTCTCTTTTTTTTTTTTTTTTTCAGTGGAGCATTAGATGATACAGTTCTGTAGGAAGGGAGCAAAGTTTCCATGGTCACCACATAATGGAACACACAGAGCCATCAGCTGTGTGTGATAATGGTATTTTGCTGGCATACTTTTCAGAAGTTAGTAATTTTGCTTTGCCTCAGAAAAGAATTAAGCAGAAGTTGCCTGGTAGAATTTATCTGTTGCGTTTGAGATGTGCTGTTCATAAGCCAGCTTTAAAACAGCAAGGAAAGGCCCTGTGTGCAAACATTCAATTTTGTTTGTTTGGTTTGGTTTTGTGCCTCCAAATAATAGAATTGTGTGATGAAAACCAGGGATGGCTAACGCTAAATGGGCTCTTTGTGGAAGCATGGCTGTGTGAAAGACGCTGAGGTGCACAACAAAGTGTTTTGAATTGGATCTTGAATTACTTCCTTTTTTCCTTCCTTCTTTTTTTTTTTTTCCCCATCCTTTTTTCCTTCCTTTTTTTTTTTTTTTTCCCCTCCTCCTCAGTATAAATAGCTTGCAAACAGAGCTAAACAACATTTTCCTGCTGAGGAAACAACTAGAAGAGGATGTTTTAGCCAATCGGAACCTACAGAAGGTCTTGGAGGATCAGATTAAGGATGTGAGAAACCGCCAAGGTCTGTTCAACCCAACCCTTTTCTTGAGCTTCTTGCACTGAGGGAAACTGGGTTTATAACAGTTTACTGTGATGTGGAAGAAACGTTTGAGAGTGGAAGAAGCTGTGAAAAGGCTTCCTTTCAGCTTTCTATACTGGAAATTATTTGGGAGATTTGTAACAGAATGTCTTTGAGCAATCAAGGCCTATACAGAAGGACAGCTTTTCCCTTTCCGTGCAGCAAATGTTAGCAATTCTATGGCAATTCTACTGCAGTGATCGTTTTAAGTTGCCTACAATTTTGCACCCATAGAATTTCCTGTTTTCTGCAGAAGAGATTCCTGGCTTTGAATAAATCTGTGGCCGTGGTATCATTTTCTGGCCATGTAATTATTTCACGATACTTTGGTTAAGAGCCTGTGTCTCAACAAATGGCCACACTCCTCCTAATGTAAGAATTTCCAGAGAAAGAAAAAATAACCAGAGATTTTGTTATTTTATAGTTTAGCAATGGTAGAGCTTTTAAATAAAACTTCCCTTCTAGCTTGTTTTATTGGACTTCTTTGGAGGTGTTTTCAGTATATGCTTAGATGTAAAAAATAATGATGTAAGTGGACATTGTTAACTGGAGATTACAGGATGTGTACAGATGACTCTGGTTTATTCCATAGGGTATGTATAAATAACAATAAAACCTGTTCACTTGCCCCTTTCAACTTAGATTTTCAGTTTCAGCATCACTCCCTTGACGACTATGATAAGTGACAGAAGGCAAGCTTCTGCCATTACAGAGTTTTCAACCTCAGCAGCACAGAGATAATGAACAACCAGGGTAGACCAAAGAGTCTTGTGGATGTTTTGGGGTTCTCAAGAGCACTTGTGGTGAGGGTGAGGCTGCTAGGAATGAAGGCTCTGAAAATTAGTAATCATTTGTGAAGCTTTGGGTTCTTGCAGCAGCCATGGGATCAGTGTCAGAACTGGCAGCAGGATTTGCATGTCTTTTCTTTGTCCTAATTTTGATGTGCTTTCTCCTTATCTAATGAGATACATTTATAGAATTAACTGTCATCTATATTGTAAATGAACAGGTGTTTATTGAAACACAGCACATCGTTCCTGTAGTTAGAGAGGAAATGAATAAGTAGCTATTTTCAATTCAATTAATGCAATCTTTTGACCCCAAAGCAAAATAAACTCAGTGGCTTTGTCTTTGCCTTGAGACCTTGAATTCGTGTTCATGAAAGTATAGTTAAAACAGAATAACTAGTCATGCCTTACTTATCCTTCTTAAAAATTATTTCTAATTGTGATGCTAAATATGCAAATTACAGTTCAGAATTACATTCTCAACTCATGCTGAGAACCAGAGAAAATACAACCATGGAAAATACAGCATGTCTGTGTGTCAGAAGCACAAAGAAACGAGGACGAAATTTGCTCAATTAAACAAGGCTTATTTTGGGGCATGAAACATTTTAACTGGCTTCCCACAGACTTACTAGTAGGTTTTTATTCCAGAAGGTCCTGTCTTTGCATTTTATGCTGTGTCCTACTGCAAACAGGTTCTGAAATAATTCCTGCTCTTGGGTATTTTGGCAGATGAAACATTGTCTTTCTGTGGAGATCAGACGTCTTATATGAGTATCTGTTTAGGAGAGCAAGATCATTTAAATCTACAGATAGATCATCTGTCTCTTGAAGAACTAAAGAAAAAGGTATTGATCTTTTTATTGTTTACTGTTTCTAGTGGCTTAATTCAGTTTCATATATAGTTAATGTATCTCTCAGAAAAAGGTTTATTTAGGGGCAGTTGAGTAGTTCTGAAAGGATTCGAAACTCTCATCTCTGTGCTTTGTGATCCACCTTTTATGAGTGATTTAGTCTTTGTTACACCGCATGAGCTTCAGAATCAGCTGAAAGAGCTGACTTGCTGCAAAGGTTTTGTGATAGTTAGACACTTGGATTGAGGTTTTCAGACTCAGTGCTATGTTTTAGTCATCCTGAAGTGTACCAACTTCCAATAAAACTTTTCAAGTATTCTACAACGGGTATATCATGCATCTTTATTAATCATGAGGATGGTGGTGGCCTCTCTGATTTCTAATTCTGTTCAGCATGCTCCATCTCAGGATTTGCACATCTTTTGGCAGTTATGGCATGTTAGAAAATGCCTCTGAGGCAAGTGAATATTGTCTCCATTCTACATCAGGAGAATTGAAACTTACAGATATGAGATATGCAGACCATTGCCATACAGTAAATCAGGCCTGGAGTTCAGAAACTTGTTCTTACGGCTCCTTGCCCTGTGCAATGACCTCTGATACCTGCACCAGTTCATGATACAGAATTATTTTGAACATGATCATTTGGGAGTGAAAGTGAAGTTGTATATTTTTCATGGCCATCTGAATTGTAGGCAGGTGTTCAGAATCTGGAGGTGGATAGTATGAAGGAAAGAAGTTTGCTTTACACTGAACAGGTGTCAATAAAGCCCCAGATTGAGTCCCAGTCCTGTTCTGAGGTTGTACTGCTTTTATCTCTGAGCATACTGCCTTCAGGAGCTTCAGGAACACTTGTTAGCAGAAGATGTTTTTAAACCATTTCTTATTTAAAAAAGAGTTTGTGTGCCTGAAAGCTGATCTGGCTTTTCCAAATGTATTAATTGGTCTAATAAAAAGATTTCGCTTTCTTCTGCAAACGTTGCCTCCTAGATAGACTTACCTGAGTTTGTAACAACAGTGTCTGTTCATGAGTTTTGAATATGATTGTCTAGTCAGATTTTATATCTGTAAATCTCCTCAGAATCATAGTGGCTTAGACATGGTGTTTGAGACAGAAAAGCAGGGCTTTTTTTTCTCCATTCTGCTGTTTCTCTGTAATGCTGGTTTCCCTTGCACTGAAATATTTCTTCTCAAATCAACCTGTTGGTTTGAGGCTCCCTCAGGTTTCTCCTTGCTGCTGAGTTGTGAAACTTAATACCTCAATAACATGGCTGGAAACTACACTTTTACAAGTTAAGATTTCATGAACACTAACCCACAAATCTGTAATCTTTTTTTCATACATGGGAAGATTCCCTTATGAACAGATACAGGGACCCAGGTTTCCTAACTCTGCAGTTCAGATTTAGCTGGCATCATTTGTTTTCATTCCCTTATGAATGTTAGCAGTTTTGCTTTTTCTTCCTTTGGTTATTTAGGTTACTGACCTTCTCTTGATGGTGAAGGATCTGCAGTCAATTAATCAAGAACTTAAGAAAAAACAGCTTGGACTTTGCACAACAAATCCTCAAGGGAAGGAAGCACTAAAAATACTAAACCACAGCGAGGTAGGTTCTGTGTGTTACAGTAGTGAATGTGACTCTCACATCTAATGTACCTTATGGAGTCATTTACATCAGTGCAGAATGAGTATAAAGCCCTCGGGGCATAGGTTGCTAATTCCTTATAATAACTTTTTAAATTAATGATGTAAACAACTTTAGGATGTTAGCACAACAGAATCAGCTCAATGCAAGTGCTCAGTGATGTGTCAAGTTGATTTTAAGGAAGGAACATGCACGTAAAAATAATGGTTATGTGATCTGTTTGCTTTGGCAGTTGAAAGGGGAGGAAATAGTTAATTTTGCAAAGAAAGCAGCATCTTATGTAACATTTTAGTTATTACTGAAACTCTGCTTGTCTGCTGTTCAAGAGTCATTGTCATACTGTGTCTAATTCTATAAGAACTTGGTTCAGATCTCCTCTGCAGCTACAAATGGGGCTCGCTGTAGCCAAAACCAGGAGAATAGCCTTTGAGGTCACTTAAATGCATGGTTGTTCTTTCAGGTAGCATATAGAAGAACATGAACAAGTAGCCAGCATTGTGGTAGATGGCTGAGAGGTGCAAAGAATGAATCACTGCTGCGTGTTTCATTCTTTTGTCCAAAACTAAGACTGTTTTCAGTTGTTTGGAATCAGACTGGTAAGGTTGGAAGGGACCTCAAGGATCATCTAGTTGCAACCCCCTGCCATAGGCAGGGACACCTCCCACTAGTACAGGTCACTCAAGGCCTCGTCCAACCTGGCCTTGAACACCTTGTTTTGGCAAAATATGTCCACTGAGAAGCATTTTGGGTGCTGGGTCACCTCGTGTCTTATGTGTGAATCATAAAGGATACTCAAGAGGCTGTGTGAACCTTTTAGTTTGTAAGGTGTTGCTTGAAATAGGGCTGGTGGCAATTTTCTTTATATCCTGTTGTGGGTATTGCTTTCAGTTATGTTGTTGTGGTTCATAACATGTTGAATAAATAGGAAGGACAAAATATAAAAGCAATAATGATGATGCTTGGAATTTCTGAATGAAAGTCAAAAGAGCAGCAAATTGGGAACAATTTGAATCAGTTCATAGATTCATAGAATGGTTTGGGTTGGAAGGGACCTTAAATCTAGTTCTATCCCAGCCCCCTGGATGAGCAGGGACACCTTCCACTAGACCAGCTTGCTCAAGGCCTCATCCAACCTGGCCTTGAACACCTCCATGGAGGGACATCCACAGCTTCCCTGGGCAGCCTGTTCCAGTATCTCATGACCCTCACTGGAAAAAATTTCTTCCTAAGATCCAGTCTAAATCTGCCCTTCTCATGTCCTATCACTACAAGCCCTTGTAACAAGTCCCTTCCCAACTTTCCCGTAGACCCCTTTATGGGTAGGGATTGCTTAATTCAAGAACTGGGACTGTGGTCTTGATGATTTTTCTGCAGGACTCCAGAAAAAAGCTTATGGATTTTACCATTTGCTGCAGTTGCACTGGGGACAATCCCCAAAAGTCATGAAATATTCTTGCTTCCTCAGTTTTTAAGACCTATTCGTGCAACCTTTAATTGAAATGCATTTTAAATTATAGTTCAGCCTTTAGGGGTGCCGTGGCTTTTATTAAAATAATGAATTGACGTGTTGCTGTAACAGGTCTACATGAAAAGCTTGTGAACAATCTCTTCCAGAGTGTCTGCACTGCCTAGAGAGGAATTTTTTTTCTCAGCACTTTGCCTCAATTTCCTGCAGAGGGCGCTGTCCCCTCAGCGATGCCATACTTAACGCCTAAGGAATTGTGTCCTGAGCTAAGATTGGCAGGACAAGATCCTGTGTGCTGTTGTGTTTGTCTTGGCACAAAAAATACGTAGAGGGCTACTTACCTATGGTGTCTGTGTGAAATTAGATGTAGGATGACAGAGTGAAGCTTGTCAAACCTAAATAAGCATCAACATTTTGGAGAAGGAATCAACCTGTGCCAGAATGATGCTAGTACTGTGGAGCTCAGGGCACTGCTCACTAGAAGTAAAAAGATCTGTAATTAAAAGGGTTTGAAAAGTACCATTGGATCAACCTTGACAAGAAAGGGAAACTTGCATTTTGGGCTAGGGATTGTCACAACTGTGCTTTGCATATTAATAAGTGTTGTCAAAAAACCCTCCCAAGTTCTATTTTGTGTGTGTATTTTGGGCTAGAATTTGTTGGCAGGTAGTGCTGAGATGACATGAACATATGTGCTCTAAGAGGAATTTGGACAGATACAGGAAGATGCATCTTTCTCAGGTTCTTAAAATGAACCCAACTTTCTCTCTCTTTTCCTTCACGAAGTCTGAGCACAAATGGGACGAATCTGCCTGTTGGTGCCTCAGCAGGGCATCTCCCAAAGGTCTGGCAGCCCTGAGTACTCACTCTCTTGGCTTCATGTTCAGAAGAAAAGGAGAAGGAGGAGAGAAAAAGGTTGTTTTTGTACTGTCCTCTGAACATCTGCTTTCTCTGCAGCCTCAGTGATTTCAGCCTTCAGGGCTCCAGGGATCTTTGCAAACCAAGCATAGCAGTGGTTCATTTAGGAAAAACATTTGCAAGGTTTTCAGTCTCTGAGGAAATAGATTAAACAGGCAGCTTATTCTTGGTAGACTTTTTTTCCTGGCCTTAAGACACTTATTTTGTTTTAATATTTTGTTGAGTGTTAGATTGCATTCCTTGGAGCACAGAAAGTTTCTTTTCAACCTGTCAGACACACCACCATAGGACCTGATTCAAAGTGCAGTCAGTTGTTGTAACAGTGTGCTGTAACCTGTTCATCTCCTGAAACAGTTTCCTTCTAAGAATCAGCACTTACTAAATAAAAAAGAGGCCTGGCAAAAGCCTACACTGAAAAATGAGTCAGGAGAGGTTGTCGCATATAGTGGATAAGTTGTGTGGAAATAAGTTTGGTTTTAATATGCAAGTCAAGAGTTAATCCTGCATCTACATGTGAAAGATTAACAGTTGCTTTAATAATAGCTAACATTATTGGACTTTTGACATCTCATGGTTACAGAATCACAGAATTAACCAGGTTGGAAAAGACCTCTGAGTCCAACCTATCACTTAACCCTTCTAATTAACTAAACCATGGCACTGAGTGCCTCCTCCAGCCTCCTTTTAAACACCTCCAGGGATGGTGACTCCACCACCTCCCCAGGCAGCCTGTTCCTATGCCAATTACTCTTTATATGAAGAACTTTTTCCTTCCAGCCTAAACGTGCCCTGGGGTACCTTGAGACTGTGTCCTCTTGTTCTGTTACTGGATGCCTGGGAGAACAGACCAAACCTCACCTGGCTACAGCCTCCTTTTAAGTAGTTGTAGAAAGCAGTAAGTTAGAGTTAAAGAACTTTTACAATGCATGCCCCTTCCTGTGTCTTCCTCCAGCTTTCAGGTTCTTTGCATTGTGTTGTCCTAGAAAACCAAGTGTGAGTGAAAATACCAAAGTGACTCAAACATGACTTGAAAGTTGGCTTTCAATATAGATTTCTAATAGTAAAAAGCAAATAATAGAGAACAGGAAAAGGCAAAATTGCCTTGAGCAGCCTGGTCTGGTGGAAGGTGTCCCTACCCATGGCAAGGGGATGCAGCTAGATGATTTTTAAGGTCCCATCCAACCCAAACTATTCTCTGATTCTAATATGCTGCACCATTTGATTTCTGCCTTTTAGAATTTGTACTGAAAACTGTTAGAGTTGCTTATACTGCTAGGGGTGGGATGATTAAAAAGCTTTTCTCATTTATTTCATATCTACATTTATTTGCACACATTCTATGCATACTCAGTTAAAAAAAATCAAACCCCACACAAGCGTTTAATTCCCAGTGTTCTCAGGAAGCAAAAATAATGCTCCTTGCAGAACCCTGTTTGTCTGCTGTGAGCTCAGACATTCCAGCATGTGATACTGGGGAAGCAGATTTCTCTTTTGATGCCATAAGCTTCAGCACAGTGCTGTATATCCATTTGAGCTATAAATATCACATCCAGGACCCTTAGACACACAGTTTCTTTCCTTCCAGTCCATCATCTGATTGTACCTTTAATCTCGATTTAGTGTAACTATGCTCAAGATTCTGCTTTTCCTGTCTTAAGGTAATTTTTCTTCACCCCAGGTCCCACCAAAATATGGCTGTGGGACACAACAGTGCTGTATTACTGCCACAAGTGCCAGAATAGCAAAACTGAGTTCAGATTTGAATCCTCTGTGTCAGTGTCGTCTCCTACCTGTGCTTTAGGCACAGCGTTGGTGATCCATTATTTAGCCTGGAGAAGAGAAGACAGAAAGGATATTAGCAATGTCTAAAGGGTAAGTGTCAAGAGGTTGGGGCCAGACTTCTCTTTGGTGACGCTCCTTGATAGGACAAGAGGCAAGGAACACAACCTAGAACTTAGAAGGTTCCACCTAAAGATAAGGGAAAACTTCTTGACTTTGAGGGTGCTGGAGCACTGGACCAGGCTGTCCAGAGAGGTTGTGAAGCCTCATTCTCTGGCTTTCAAAACCTGCCTAGACATGATCCTGGGCAACCTACTCTGAATGGCAGAGATTTTGACAGCAAAGATCTTAATTTTGTTTTGTTTTTTTTTCCTATTAAAATGGGAAATGTTGCTGTAAAGCAAGATGATGTAAATGTCCAATGTGATCTCATCACAGGGCAATGGAATATGGTAACTGCATGGATCCTAAAGTGGCATGAAAGATTCACATTGTGTTCTGGACAGAATGTGGCTACTGGATATAGTAATTATTTGTATTTTTTTCTTTTTTAAATGTTTCATAGAATGGTTTGGGTTGGAAGGGACCCTTAAATCTAGTTCCAACCCAGCCCCCTGCCATGGGCAGTGTAGTGGTTCTGGGAGTTACCTACCTCCCCACAAAATGAATTCACCCATACTAGACTCAACTGGCTGGAATTTAAGGAATGAAGCTTTGTATTCACAGCTTAGCACAATATCCAAGCATCTATTTACAAGATATTACAAGTATTTACAGCTGTATACAATAATATACAAGTTAAAAGTAATCCAGAAACACAATACCCCTCCCAGCAGAGGGCCCAGGAGGGGCTCCCAGTCACCCTTCCACCTTTTCTCCACCTCCCTCCCTTATCCAAGAATCTGCTTTACATGCAAAGAAGAGTTGGAAGATTCAGCAAGGGGAGTTAAAAGCAGAATGATTAGTTGGGTTATGTGCAGGGTCAGGCAGAAGCAGTTAGTGTGGCCAGGGAGAGACACAGACTTATCTATGTTTGTGTTCTGGTTTTTATACATCTCAGCAAACCTATGAGTGGAATGGACATCACCACCATTTTCTTCTCACAGCCTATAAGCTAATTTCTCTCATTAAAATACTCTAATTAGCTTCAAACCAGTAGAGGCAGGGACACCTTCCACTAGGCTAGGTTGCTTGAGATCTCATCCAGTTTGGCCTTAAGCACCTCCACAGAGGAGCAACCACAACTTCCATGGACAACCTGTTCCAGTGTCTCAGTGTCTCACAACTCTCGCTGTAAAGAATTTCTTCCGAACCTCCGGTCTAAATCTACCCTCCTCCAGCTTAAAGCCATTCCCTCTTGTCCTTTCACTACAAGGCCTTGTAAAAAAAATCCCATCTCAGCTTTCTTGTAGGCCCCTTTCAGACACTGAAGGGCCACTATAAGGTTTACCTGGAGCCTTCTATTCACCAGGCAGAAAAGTCTCTGGTGAAAAGAGATCAAAACGAAGCCAACAGAGGCGAGGCTGAATTTTTGTCCTCACCTCCAGAGCAGACAGAGTAAAGGAGGTGAGGTGCAAGGAGAGTGAAAATGTTCCCTGGGTGAAGCTTGATGAGTTGTGACCTTCGCTATTGTTGAGAGAAGCAACTTGTGCATCTCATCCCTTGCTTGTAGATCTGTACTGGGATGGAACTTCCAGCAGACCAAAGGGTTTCTGGGCTTACTGTCAGTGATGCTGATATCAAGAACTTGGGTTCTGCTGCTGAAAAAGCTGAGTTGCCTCTTTGTTCAAGCACTATTAGTGATGGGGGATAGATTGGGTCCTGAGGAAAACAGGGAGAAAGAGATGTTTTGGCACCATTTTCCATAAATTGGCAAATGTAGGCAAGACTCAGCAGTTTGTAACTGTCAGTGCTGCAGTGAAATGTTCATAGTGCATAGGAAGCTGTATGTGCTTTGTTCTAAAAGCATCTATTTCTTGGGTGTTGCAGAAGAGCCTGGTTTGTGTGGCAATGGAAAGAAATTCTGGAAACTGGAAAATGAAATAGGTAGAATGAGAACATGACTGAAAGTAGAAAAATCCTGTGCCAGAAAGGTTTAGGTGAATTTTGTATTTCTTTTAGATTCTGAGAAGGAAGGGTTAAAGAAGAATGAAGGGGTGTAGAAGATAAAGTTTCACTCTATTGAATATGAGTAATTCCTGGGTTTTCTATTAATTTTCTTTGATCTGGTTGAAGAAATCTAATTCAGTGTTTGTTACTTTGTATTACAGGCCTTTTTTATTTTTCTTTTAAGACATGTCACTGACTTATTTACGCATGTTTCGTATCACAGTATTATTTTTTTGTGTGTGTGTGTGCTACATTTTCACATCATTCCATACTTTTGTGTAGTGTCTTGAAATAACAGAGGAGCCTGTGATGCAGACTGAAGATGGTGACAATGACAGGAAGATGCAGAGCAATCCATTTGCTGAGAGGGTCAGTCAGGTAGGACTCTGCTCTGGGCACATTCTTACAATACTCTCTTCTCTGCACACCTTTACAAATTCTTATTTCTTACAACACAAAGTCTTTTACAAACAGAGCATGCTATCTGATTTTGCTTTCAGCTAACTTGTCCTAAAGAGCTTCTAAAAGCTTTTTCCTGTATTTTTCTCCTGCTAGGGTTTTACAGTCAAGTTGCTTTTGTTCTGGTCCTTGTTTTCTCTCATTTGACTACTCATACTCTTCCTTAATGGGAATGACAAGAAGTCTCTTGAAATTGTTTGTTTCTTGGCATACAAACACACTGATCTTCAGCCTCTCTTGCAGTCAGACCTGTAATAGAAATTGTGTAAGACTCACTTGCTGCTGTGATTGAGGAAAAAATGCTGTAGATGCCTCTTTCTCTTGGAAGTACTTGATGTCTTGCTGCCTTATTGACTATGCTTTCATACATACAGGCATCTGCTGTCCTCTTAGTCAAAGCCAATGTGATGTAAAGCACCATGAAATCAAAATAATGCAGGTTGGAAAGGACCTTAAGGGATTATAGAGTACAGTTAAGGTTGACTCTCCCTAGTTAAGGTGTTAAAATCTGACACAAAGTGAAGCATTTTGGTTGGTGATGTTGGGGAGCAGTGATGTTCTGGGCTTTGGAGTTTGTCATTTCTGTGTTTCTCTGTTTGCTAGGTATGCCTTCAAGTATCCTTGGATTTTCCTTGTGAGATGGATAATCAGGTAAATGATGGATTGTAAAGGTTCTCTTGAGTCTCAGACATCATGCTGCTGGAAATTGTAGTCAAATGGGCCCAGACTGTTCTCATGACAGCGGAGGCTTTCGCTGATTTCAGTGGAGATTGAATTATTGGAGAACTCCCTAGCAGAAACTTAGTAAAACATCTCTACAGTGTTGCATACCAAAAGTTGGCAGTTTGTAAACACTTTTGAGGTGCATCCTGTCCTGTTCACCAGAGCTTGCATCTGGATATCCCAGGACAGTATGGTTCAAAGGTGAGCTAATAAAAGGTTACCTGCAGTCTGCAAGTAACCTTCCAGAAGTTTCATACCTCTTCATAGATAACAACCTTCAGGGGAAATCCACTTACTGCTTACTACAACAACTGATCACTATTAATTAATCAGAAGAAATAGATGTTAATTAGTTTTTCTATTAATAAATAGCAAATGGAATGTCTGTGGATGCTTCTTAATGTAGATAAAGAGCATCAGGAATTACAAAACCCGATTACAGAACGATTACAGCCCTGAATTTAATAGAACATTGCATACTTGTGTAATAAGAAAATGTCTGCAATTTTTTAACAGATAACTCCATCAGGCTGTTCAGAGAGTTTCTGCAAAGATAGACATTATAGGAGTCCAAATAAGGCTCAATTTGAACGTGATGCAACTGGCAAACACTTTGGCAGAATAGGAATGAGCGAACATGAAACAGAAGACACCTTGCTCACATCTCTTTTAAGAGAAAATAGAACATCTGTACTGGAATCTACGTGAGTATGAGGGATGTGCACTGCTTTTGACAGTGTTTCTATTTGAGAAGAGGATAAAGTAATTGTGCTAAAGTGAATTTAGATAATGGCACTGTCTAATTTACCTGAGAGATTGGCAAGGCGCCTTCAGAGCCATTTTAGTCTATCATGCAATTAAGTAATTAGGAAACATACTATCAGTAGAAATCCTTATGAAAAACCCATTACAAGAAAAAAAAAAAACCAAAACAGCACTTCTCCAAAGTTACAAAGCTCTACTGTAGGGACTGACTGCTTGTAGAGTGGGGTGTAGCAGTGTTAAAGGGCTCACATGATCACAGGTGGTTATTGTTCTAAAATCCCTGAGAGCAAAGGCCAGTGAAAGGGGATGTGGTGCAAGGGACAGCACTGACTGCTGTAAAAATGATGTATGTAAGGAACTGGGGGTGGAGGAAATGGATTTGCAGTGGCTGTTTTGCAGGCTTGAGTTGAATGGTCGTTACTCTCTGCTTTGTGGCCTTTGCCATTGTGTCTTAACTGCTCGGGCAGAGGTTGGGTCTCTGCCAGCTCTTTAGGCAGTCTAAGCCTGTGTTCTGCAGACTAATTGGTTGTTCCAATGTAACCAGTTGTAGGACTTTGCTGAGATGAACCATAGTGGAAGCACTTAAGCCATTTTTCACAAAGGAGAAAGTATTTGTACAATGAAATGTGTAGAAACCCTCCTGTACCCAATGTTATCATAGAATGGTAAGGTTGGAAGGGACCTCAAGGATCGTCTAATTCCAACCCCCTGCCATATGCAGGGACACCTCCCACTAGTACAGGTCACTCAAGACCTTGTCCAACCTGGCCTTGAACAGCTCCAGGGAGAGAGCATCCACAACCTCCCTGGGCAACCTGTTCCTGTGCCTCACCACCCTTATATGTGCCTTCCACTGCATTTTGATCAGTTCCCAGCCAAAATACTCTTTTCTATAAGAACTGGACAAATACCAAGCAAGAAGAGGGTGTAGAGAAAAACCACAACTTGACTAGTTTTGTTTCCCCCAGTTTTATGCTTTCACAACTTGTCTCCTGGTTGAAAACTGAGCTAGAGCTTCGGTGAAGATTCCCACCATTCTCATTCCCTAGGTCTCTCCACACTAATGATTACATACAGCATTATGTCACTTGTTTCAGTGCCTGTCAGTGCTGTCCCTTCCTTTGCCATAGTGGTTTCTGAAGAGCAATGGGAATGAACTTCCATATGCATTGTGCTCAACAGTGCTGGTAGCAGAACATCCTGTGGAGTTACATGAGTCAAATCCTGGTTTGTGTATTCAGCACACTCTGCACTTCACTTGACTCAAGCAATTCTATATTTTTACATTACTATTTAAAAGCCTCCAACAGGCACAAATGGTCTTAGTTGTCAAAGCACTAGTTAGTGGTAAATGAGGAGATACTACTCTCTTAGAGGATGAATATATAACATTGTTTTATTTGTTAACTTTACTTAAAAGTCTGCTAATGAGCGTTTCCAGCACAATCATCTTTACCACTCTGGTGTGTAATCTTTTCTATGTTCAAGTATAAATGACCAGATTGACTGGTGATGAGCTTGTGCTTTGCATAAGTGAATTCTCTCTAATGACATTAGATGCCAGAGGAAGACATAAAAAGCCTAGTTAAGCTTCTCCCATTTCAAATGCTAGCTATGCAAATGCAGTTGTTTTTAAATGCTGGTTTATATATTTAGTGGCACAAACAGCTCTCTGACACATGAAATCATCTGTAGAATTTGAGGGCTTGCTTATGCATGAAGTGTCTCTTGGCTTCACTTTCTCTTAAAGCATTGCTTTCATGGGCCACTGGTTATCTGTGGGGCAGTTTGGTGCTGTGTAGTGAGCTGTTTTTTAGAATCATAGAATGGCAAGGTTGGAAGGGACCTCAAGGATCATCTAGTTCCAACTCCCTGCCATATGCAGGGACACCTCCCACTAGTACAGGTCACTCAAGGCCTCCTCCAACCTGGCCTTGAACAACTCCAGGGAGGGAGCATCCACAACCTCCCTGGGCAACCTGTGCCAGTGCCTCACCACCCTCACTGTAAAGAACTTCCTCCTAACATCCACTTTAAATCTCCCCTCTGCCAGTTCAAACCCATTGCCCCTTGTCCTGGCACTGCAAGACCTTGTCAGTAATCCCTCCCCAGCCTTCCTGTAGTCTCCTTCAGATCCTGGAAGGCTACTCTAAGGTCTCCTGGAAGCCTTCTCTTCTCCAGACTGCAGAGCCCCAACTCTCTTAGCCTGTCCTCATAGCAGAGCTGCTGCAACCCTCTGATCATCTTTGTGGCCTACTCTGGACCCGCTCCAACACTTCCATGTCCTTCCTGTGCTGAGGGCTCCAGAACTGCACACAGTACTCTAGGTGGGGTCTGACGAGAGCAGAGTAAAGTGGCAGAATCCCCTCCCTTGCCCTGCTGCCCACGCAGCCTTTTGGCTGCTTTTTCCTTTCCCATCTTCCTTGTTACATTAGAAATACATAAAAGGTTAGATTTTCAGAACAACTCAACATGTGGAGTCTCCGGGGGGTTGGTAGAATTTTGTTTTTAAGGTAATTAAATCAGAGTCAACTTGTATGAAAATCCATTGGTATTTCTTGCATTGCTTGTGACATAAGCAATTGATTTAGTTACCAGAGGTTTGGTGTTTGCTCACAAATGGGGAGAGGGGCTGGAGAGCATATATGGTCATAAAAGGGGGAGAAGCCCTGCTGAGGTAATTTATGACTTAACTTGTCTTGTGAAAAGGTTTCAAAATTCTCTTCGTTAGTAATTCATTAGTGCATGAAACAATCTCCTGGGAATTTCAAATGTCAGGGCACTGCAAAGGAGGTTCTTAGAAGGTATTCTTGTTTGCTTAAATAAAAATCAAAATTGATGCCTTTTCTTTCCTCTTTTCTGAGGATAGCAGACAAGAACAAATGAAAATTGTAAATGAACTCTTAGATCATCTGAACACAACTGAGGAAGAATGTTCAAGTGAAGATACAGAGAAAAAGGATGAAAAAGATCTTAGGCAAATGATTATTCAACTAAGAACTGAACTCAAACATTTCAAGCAGGTCAATAAATTCTTAAAGCAGCAAGTAGAACTGAAATCAACTTTTGATGGGAAAGAGAAGCTTTATCCAGATGCAACGCCACAGATTAATAAGGATATTGAGTTGTTGAAAGTGGAATTGAAAGATGCAGCTACACAAACAATGACTTTAGAGGAGAATGTCATGAGATTCAAACATGAAGGCAAAAAAGGAGCCTCAGAAGAAAACCCAAAACATTCAAGATTAAATGCAGAAAAAGAACATCAACAAGGAAATGTGTGTACAAAGGGTGAACAGCATGAAAGCCTTTTTTGTACGAGGAGAACAAATGAAGTAAGTTTTATTTAAGATTCTGGTTTTGGCACTTAGGGAATAGATGTAGAAAAGGAGAAGAAAACATTTTAATTTCTTATATTAAATCTAGCTTTTGTGTAATTTAAAAAATTAGACAGAGATGCAAACCCAACCTTATTTTAGATAATTGTTCTTAATGTTCAGAGCTTTTCATCACATATTTCAGTGTGCTTTAGAACATTAATTAATTGATTATTCAATCCTCAGTGGGACCAGATACTAGTAAATATTAAAGCTTCTGGAGAGAGAGAGAGAGTTTGTAGCATAATGGCTTGATTCTGTACTACCCTGTAGCTCTGCATAGATGTTCATGAAGTGCAGAGCATTCTGTACTGAGAGCTTAATAAGTCCTAAAAGGAATTGAGGTCTCCAACATGAAAGATCTTTATCAGGTCTGAGGCTATGCTGATGGAGAGTTAATGGTCGCTTCACAGATAGCATTGGGTTGGAAGAGACCCTCAAAGGTCATCTTGTCCAGTCCCTCTGCACTGAGTAGGGACACTTTGATATCCTGTGATCCTGATACTGTGATACCTTGCTTTTAGAGAAGTGGGATCTTATTTGTATGCTTTTGTTAACATCTTGGCATTGTATTTTGCTTTTAGAGAAGTAGGATCAGTTGTATTCTACAAAACCATGGGGGCAGTTCTTCATGTTTGTTTGGAACTTAAGTGCACAGGACCTGGTTTGTGAGTATAGTCATAATTTGCTTGTGGCAGATAGGTTTGCAAGCCTTTTGTGTGCAGGCAGTCTGTGATCCCTAACAAAGTTGGGAAAACAGTGCCTGCTAAAGAGTTTGTGTGTTAATTCAGTAGCTGTTAGAGAAGTGAAGGTGAGAACTCTTTGAAGATCTTTACACTTGCAGGGCAGACAAAGGAGAGCATTGCTTTTCATTTTGTGCACTGCCAATAGAGAATGTTGTAGCACCTTCTGCAGAGAATGCTTACCATGACTTTAGTGATCAAGAGATTTCTGCGAGCTAGCAAGTGGGAACATCTTTTATTCTGGCTTGTTCTTGTTGGAGTCATTTATCTGAAGGAAGGGGCTTGTGAGGCAAGAGATGTTGGTAAGACTTTGTTCTGTACAGGCATAAACATCTCAGCATGGTTTGGGATTTTAAGGAAAAGATTTTGGCATTCATGATTCCTGGCAGACACCCTAGAAAATTTATGCCAGTCTTAGTAATAGGTAATGATACCTCTGAAAAATGAAAAGCTGAGCAGCTCATAAAAACTGTCTTATTTCATCAAACAATTTGCATGTAATCAGAATCTAGCAGAGCATCCTCAGGTACCTTTTTAGTCTCTTAAACTTTCTTTATTGGCAGTAAATTTTCTACCTTAAAAAAACATTTTTAGTGGAGGAGGATAATATTTGAAATATTCTTGGGCCTTGTTGTTCTTGATGTTCTTGACCTGTTAGGGATTTGGTCAGTCATACTTAGCAGCTTGGCTGCTGTGGTAGCTGCATCTTTGGGATGCCTTGGCTAGTCTGAGACACAAAGGAGGAGGTGTTCTTCCTGTTTGAGTTCTATCCAGGGCAGCTGACTCCTTGAACACGTGAAGAGATGAGGGCAGATGGAAGTCAGGAAGATTAAAGTTGGGTAGGATTAAGGGCAGGGGTTTGAAGACTTTGCTGGTCTATTAATGAAGATCTGCTTGTGATGGCTTGCTTAGGAACAATGATGATGTATTTGAGTTGCTGGTCTTACTTCTCAGGAATGGAGAACAATCTCTCTGAAGGCAAGTAAAGGCCTTTCTGCCCTTCACAGGGAACACTTAGAGTTCTTTCTGCAGTTCTCTTTTTCCCACTCCTTGTTTTCATTTGCTTTCAGAATGTGTTTTGATTCATCATTTTGCAGATTCCTCTCTAGTTTAATCAGTTGCAAGCTTGATGCAATCCCTGAGTCATTTGCCTTAAAAGCTTTCTTGTTGGGACTAATGCAGTGTATCTTTTGCTTCTGAATGGCTTTTATAAATAATTCCACGTTGCCAGCTGAAGTGGCCTTTGGGTAATCTGGGTGACCTATCTGCCTGTGCAATAGCCCTGAGCCAGCTGGAAACTGCTCAACAATATTAGTGCAGTTGAGTTAAACTAGCAGGAAGTTCATCCTGCTTGGATTTATTTTTCAGCCTCCAAATGATTTTTGTGTTCATGTATGTACAGAAAGGAATTGAGTACGTCATTAGGAAAATAGAACTTGCTTTTTATTATTTGAAGTGGTGTAAGGACTATAATTGCTAAGAAATGAGTGTGGAATGCTACTCAGAATACATTGGGTGGGGAAAGAAATGTCTTATGACATTGGTGGAGCAAATGAATAGCAAAAAAATAAACTGAATCTATCTGAACATGCCATTATTGTTGTTTATTGTTATTACACACGATTCCATAACCCTCATCAACATACAGCATGTTTTAATCCTTGTGGAGATGCCCTGTGGTTTAAACAGACACATTTTAAACAATTTTCAAAAGGTGAGAGGCTAAAAATGTGGTTACTTAAGAAATTTAACTTCCCCCCTCAACTCCACTGATGGAATATCTGCTACAGCAGGAAATGGGCATCCCGTGGAAGAGATTTTTGAGAGTGTATGAGTGAAGAAGCTAAGAAGCTGTTCTTGCTCATAAAGGGTTTCTCTGTGGCAAAATTAATTTCCTCTGGGGCTGATGCAAGGCTTGGTTGATATTCCTCAAAGGTTTCAAAGTGGGCTGGCACAGAGTAGGGCCTGCTGAATGGAGACAAAAGCAAAACATATTCAGGAATTTGTGAAAAATAAGGAGTCTTTAATTTTAACAACAACAGTCTTCACAGAAGTGGTTTCTGGGCTGTCAAAAATTCATGATATAAATGAGAGTGGGAAGTAGCAGTTAGGTCAGCTTGGGTGAGAAACCAGTTTCCCAGAACATACCCAAATTCAGAGTTAACTAATACACCTGCTGAGCAAAAGCCTTTCTAGGCAGTGGTGAATTTGCTTTCTTGCTTCATGAGCTGGAAGCTGCTCACTGCGTGGCTGCAGTGCATTAGCAGCAGTTACATAGAGCAAATTGAAGCAGTGGGATAGCTTTGGTTTAGTTCTTTCTCTGAATATTTGTTTTTCATGTTGTGATCTTATTTTCACAACTAATGCTGCAGCTGACTGATCTTACAGGGAAAATGATTGTTATTCCTGGAATGTTTGTTTCTACTTCCTTTGCTTGACTGTTAGACAAGAGCTGCTAACTCCTCGTTTTATTCCCTACCTTTTCCAGCCTGATTCTGCTCACCTGTCCAAGAAATCCCGTCTGCCCATTCCCTTAAAATCATCCAGACCATTAGGAAAGGTGCCTTTGAACTCCGGGATGCAGAAATCGCCTTCAAAACTACGTCTCTCTACCAGGGAACTTTGTGAAGCTCTGAAAGCATCAAAAGTGGAAAACAAACAATTTCAGCCACAAACAAATGGGTTGTTATTGTTGAATGAGTCTGGAACTGAAAACCTTCGAGAAAAGCCTGCAGAGGAAAGCACATCAGTGAGAGGTGAATAAAGAGCAGACATAATGACTTGTAATGCTGCTGGAAAGAGTGACTTCTTTTCTTGTAGCAGAGAGTAAAAACAGATTATTTTTACATCTCTACAATGCTACTTACTTGGGTAGGCCAATGTTTATGGATCTTGTAAAAAAACATATTCTTTTCTCTTCCTTTTTTCCTTTTATCTTTGCCTAGAATGTGAAACAGCTTTATATGGAATAGGAAATGCTTGTGTATACATGGAATAAAATGGGGAATAAATGACAGCTTTTCCTGGGGTGCCCACACATGTACACATACATGTCACTGTTTAGGTGGATGAAAAACTTCATTTATAGGATGCCAAGTGTTATGAAAACTGTCTGTAATGGAGACAGGAGTATAAAAATTCTGTAGGTTTATGCTACATAAATAAGTCTTTCTAGTATTCCACTTGATCAGTCAAGTCATCTGTGTCTGTTACCAGTGTGCCTGGGTTAATTTAAACTGAGTCATTGACAGAATAGCTGGATCAGCAAAGTATGACAAATTAAAGGTAGAGAACAATGGGTATTATATGAACATTTAGGGTGGTAAGAAAATAAATGCTCTTAGCAGTTAGATTAAACAGTGAATAGAGATGTAAAGGATAGATGGGGAAAGGAGGTATAAGGACTAAGATTAAAGAGGGTAGCAAGTGAGCCACTGTCAAATACAGAGGTAGCAGAGACTTGGTTATTAATGTTTCTGTGGTGAGAGACAGGCATGGAACAATTTCACTGTAAATAATTATGCAGGTAGTACTAGACCACTTTATTTTGGTAAGTGTAGAATCCATGGAGATTTCTGAGAAGGGCAATACTGTTGAATTGGATTCTGAAATGAATCAGATCCTGTTAGGGCTGCAGTCCTGTGATTTCCTTTCCATACTGATTTCTTTGCCCTGGTTAACACTTCTGTACTGAACACTTAGTCATTCTGAGACCTGATCCAGTGGGAGATTGTAGGAGATTAGTTTTTGATCAATGCTCATATTGGAGAAACTTTTTAGCCTTTTCTGTAAGCTTAACATAAAACATCTGCAAATGCACCAAAAATTGATTAACTGTTACATTACAAAGGGGACTTGCAAATGTTTATCTTCATTTGTTCTTGAGGAGCTTTTGCAATTCACATTCTTTGTAGTTATCCTTACAGTGTGTTTGAATGTTTTGCAGATCTGTGCACTGTTTCATATGGCTGCTAATGTTGGTGTTACCTGTTCATTAGCTGTGCTTCCTTGGATGATTTTCCAGAGAACAAGGTTTAGATCTGTGGGGTGGTTTTCTTCTTTGTGGTGAGAAAAAAATGAATGTTTTTTCAGTCACTTCTGTTTTTTCCCTCCCATATTGCTCTCCAGCTGATTCATTGCTCAGACAGGATGATGATGAGGTCCAGGTGGAGTTACAAGGTGTTTATCCAGGAGCAGAGGGCAAGACTGGCTATGCAATGGACAAAAATCAGCAGAAGTATCCAGGTAGAGCATTTGCATGGTACAACGTTTTAAAAAAGAGAAATTTTATTGCTCTGCTTTCTTCTGAGGTATGCAAAATTGTAAATTACCACAGATAATTGTTTCCCTTGCCAGTATTACTGGGTTTAAAATCTTGTTTTCTTAGCTAGTATGAATTAATTGCTCTAAGAATCCAAGTTGGTCTTTTATGTGTTTAGAAGGGCCACAGGGATTTATGAGTCTTGTTTCCAGTAAAAATAACGAGTTGTATGCCTGACTCTGATCTCTGTTGCTAACGTCCTCACTTCTGAACCCTTCCCTGAATTAAATATTTGTTACTTACTGCTTCTGCATCTCATCTAGTTATGAGCTATTGGAATGAAGCAATTGAATGATAGAATTTTGCTTATCTGAATTATTTGAAGGCATTCAACTAGGTAGAAACCTAATGGAATCATTGAATGAAAATGTAAACAGGCTTTCTGCTGTGTGTTACATGTTTCTGGATCATCTGTTAGTCCTTTTTCAGGAGGACTTGACCACTCTGGTTAACATGTGGTGTGCAGAAGACCTGGTTTGTTTTGTAACCCTTTCCCACATCACCATTTTTGTTAAAGTAGTTTCACTGGATCTGGTCAGTTGGTTTGCAGGATCGTGCTCTGTGTACCTGTGTGCTGTGTGTACACAGACAGCTTATTAGTTCTTTAATTAAAGGGCAGTGTTTCATTAAAAACTGTAACAAGCATCCTAATCAGGAATATTACTTCCCTAATACCTGTTTTTATTTCCATTTAATTATCTGAAACGTTTGCATGAAGTCAGGGTTGCAGAGTTTAAGAGTTCATCTAGTATCTGGGGTTTTTTCCAGCTCAGTAAGCAGCCTTCTTTGACATCTGTGTTACTGCAGCAACCAACTGGTAGAGGAGGAGAAGCTAATGAACTTAAATGCTGCTTTCCCTTATTCACTGTGACTCAAATTCATACAGTGGCATTTTCTTGGAAGTGTTTCTGTCCTGTGATTCTGTCACCTCTCGAATGACACACACAATGGCATGCAGCAATCTGTGTCCTGCAGAGAACATCATCTACTCCTCATTTCCAATATGTTGATATCCTAGCATCACAGCTTCATTTTTTTTTTTCCCCTCCCTCTGGCTTTTAAGTTGTATTATGTGTTTATTCTTTTGTGCTTGGGCTGGATTTGGGCCCTCGTATACAGCTGCTCCCTGTGAGATTTTGCACTGATTTAGAGTTGCATGGAACCTGGGCATTCAAACTCTCCATGGAAACCAATTTGAAAGTATTAAGACCTCTGCAAGATCAATGAATGACTCCCCGAAGGGAGGTTCTAATTCCTAGTGATCTTCTGCAGAACTAATAGAAGGGGAAAATTTAATTTACTGGTAACTAGAAAATAACCATTTTCTTAGATACTTACCCATACAGCTCTTGACATCCACACAACTATAAAGATAGAATATATGTAGGAATATCTGCCTTTTATTGGTCTGTATCTGAGGTGATTGCATTACTTATGAATGGCAGTCAGCTAAAGATGTGATGTGCATGCCAAATGAGTGCCACTAAAGCCTTCAACACTCAGCATTTTAATGGATTTTCTTTAGGACATGTTTAAAAGGCAGTTATTAAAGCTTCTTTTTCCAATTTTTGTAGAATGGCTTAGTTAGAAGGTACCTTAGGAGATCATCTACTCCAACCACCCTAGCATGGGCAGGGACAGCTCTCAGCTAGATTTGGCTGCTCAAGGCCTGATCTAACCAGGTCTTGAACATGCACAGGGAAGAGGCATCCACAGCCTTCCTGGGCAACCTATTCCAGAGTCTCACCAGCCTCATACTGAAGAACTTATTTCTGAGCTCCAGTTTAAAGCTAGTCTCCCCTAGCTTAAAACCATTCCCTCTTGTCCTGTCACTAGACATCCTTATGAAAATATGCAGATGACACCAGGCTGGGGGCTGATGTTGCTGGGTTGGAGGGCAGAAGGGCTCTGCAGTGGTACCTTGACCGCTTGGACAGATGGGCAGAGTCCAAGGGGATGGAGCTCAACAAATTCAAGTGCCAGGTGCTGCACTTTGGCCACAACAACCCCATGCAGAGCTACAGGCTGGGCTGGGAGTGGCTGGAGAGCAGTCAAACAGAAAGGGATCTGGGGGTGCTGATTGACACCCGCCTGAACATGAGCCAGCAGTGTGCCCAGGTGGCCAAGAAGGCCAATGGCATCCTGACCTGCATCAGGAATAGTGTGGCCAGCAGGAACAGGGAGGTCATTCTCCCCCTGTATCTGCACTGGTTAGACCACACCTTGAGTACTGTGTCCAGTTCTGGGCCCCTCAATTTAAGAAGGACATTGAGGTGCTTGAGCATGTCCAGAGAAGGGCAACGAGGCTGGTGAGAGACCTCGAGCACAAACCCTATGAAGAGAGGCTGAGGGAGCTGGGATTGTTTAGCCTGGAGAAGAGGAGGCTCAGGGGAGACCTTCTTGCTGTCTACAACTACCTGAAGGGTGGTTGTAGCCAGGAGGAGGTTACTTTCTTCTCTCATCCCTGGAGGTGTTCAAGGCAGGTTTGGACGTGGCACTTGGTGCCATGGTCTGGTCTTGAGGCCTGTGGTAACAGGTTGGACTTGATGATCTTTGAGGTCTCTTCCAACCCTGGTGATACTGTGATACTGTGAAAAGTCCCTTTCCAGCTTTCCTCTAAAATCCCTTCAGGTATTGGAAGGCAGCTGTAAGGTTCCCCTGGAGTTGAACCTTCTCTGGGCTGAGAAACCCCAGCTCCCTTGGGCTGTCCTCAGAGCAGAGATACCATCTTTGTGACCTCCTCTGGACTCTCTCCAGCAGCTCTCTATCCTTCAGTTCTGGCGTCTCTGTCGTAAGGATGCAGTGCTTGTTGATGCTGTTTTTTTACATTCCACTGACTTTGTGCTCCTGTGGATTTCATACAAGTTTTTGAAGTGAGGAAAAAAAAGGATATTAGTTTTAGGAAGAACCATTTAAAGCCACAGGGTCTAGTTTTAAATCCTGTTTGGGGGTATCAGCTTTGTGGCTGGAAGTGTCTTGGCTTCGTGGGTGTCTGATCTGGGAGAGCATGTAACAAAAGTAATGTTCAGTCATTTAGGAAGAGCAAACAGGTCTAATTTGAGGGTTGTTTATTTGCAAGGTGATAATGGGTTTGAAACATTTGTGCAAGCTGAATTAGTGGGCAAATCAGCGAAAGAAGTCAAAAGTCCAAAATTAATGCTGTACGGTTTGTAATTATTCTGTGTTTTTATTATCTTAATGAATTCATTCCAGTGCTGTTAAGAACAGGATGTCAGATAAAGAAATATTAATATTCACATGCAAGCCTCCTGTTTTTCAGAAATGCAAAATCATGGTACTGTTAGCAACGTGAATACCCAACGTTCATTACAAGAGATAAATGAAGAGTTTTATTCCATGGAACATGAGGACATTGACTCAGCCACTGCATATTCAGGTTCCAAGTGCCTGCATTCTCCCAAATTGAGTGTAACAAGTACAGATGGACTTGATGACTGTGGAGTCATAGATGATGTAGAAGAACTGAAACAAAGAATTAAGGATATGAAGTCAGAGCTTGAAAAGTACAAAATGTTCGTGTTTCATTTGCAGACCTCTGACCAGCTTTTGGCAAATGGTATCTACAGTATGGTTTTGAATGACACAGCCTTGCCTGTGGAAGGATGTGTTAGACAAGTGCAAGATACAGCTATGGAAGAAATTAAAACATCTTCTGGTGTCCATCAGCTGATGGATTATGTGATCCACACTGAAAATGGGAATTCAGAGTCTTCAAAAGCACCTGATCCATGGACAGTGCAAAACCGTAAGGAAGTACTAATAGCAAATGAGGCAGAGCTTGAAAAAGACCAAATTGCAAATATGCATCCTGATGAAGTGCATCATCTTCACAACAAACTGAGAGAAACATCACCATCCAAGTGAGTAAAGCTATTACTGTTACAGGTTTCTTTTACCAAATGACATAGGAGGGTAACAGGAAGATGATTTTATTCACAGAGGAGCACATTATGATAAAGGCTACATTTCACTCATGTGAGCATAAAGCAGCTGAAATGTTTAGCTAAAAGACAAAGGACAAACCAGTATTTCTCTTACAACAGAGCTGCTCCTGACAGGCCTGTATCATGATTCTGTGCCAGACACCAGTCTCTGCCCACACTTAAGTTCCACAGCTCTTTGCAGCAAGACATGCTCCCTTGAGTGCAGTCAGATCTCTTCAGGTTGCTTTGTCAGGCTGCCCTCTGTAATCACAGTGTTACAGTCACTCAGGGTTATCAGGTGCCAAGTGCAAGAAAATGGAACATCCCATTTAAGAAGTGTTTGTGGGCAGTTGGCTGGCAGATTCGTGTTAGCCCTTTTGTTTGCGTGACCAGCATTTATGTGTAACCCAGGAAGTTTATGCTGCAGTTATAATTTATTTTGCAGCTGAGTGCTGTAATGCCTGCCTTTGGAGGCTGTGGGAGTAGTTATATATAGAAATTAATGAACAAAATTGTATAGCTTCAGCTCATAAGTTGGGAAATCATTTGTGGGAGGCTGGAACGTGTCAGTCTTGCTTCTTGTATGGTAAGACTGGGTGCAGTGTTTTGGCTAGCAGATACGCAAATCACAGACGTGGAGTGGGATCCCATAACACCAAACCTGTAACTCCCTGCCCCAAATATTTTCACCACTTTTAATACTGTTACTGACCTGAGGGCCTGTAGGATGGCAGGAAGTACAACAAAGGCAGGCATTCAGGTTTTTGGCTCTCTTTGGAGTGCTTAAGTAGAAATATTTGGAGATACTGAGCAACCACCAGTATGAACTGTTGTATATCTCTTAGTATTGCTGTCATAAAATACAATTGTGTTACACAGTACATATAAATTTACATACCTTGAAAATAGACCTCATCCATTTTACAAAGGAAGATCTAACTGTAAATTAAAGAATGAGGCAGTATGGATCAGTGTAAAGTTTTTATGGCCGCTGTCTAGGACAACTGCATGAGTCACAAGTGACAGAGCAAAAACTGAGTTATCCATCTCTTCCTATACAAATAGCAATAAAAATTGTTTAACAACCTGCACCATCATAGATTTTTGTTTATGCCCCACATTTTGTTTGATTCCCTGCAACTTTTCAGATCTTCTCCTTTCTTCTCTCCACCAGTGTATGATTCTGTAAAAGAAGTCTATCTGTGATACAGGCAGGGACAGTGGAAAGGGGATGACTATATTTGTAAGTGCAGAATAAATTAATTTGATCTGAGGTGAATTTTATCTGCTGACTTGTGGAATATGAGAGTTTGGACACTGCAGTGGTTGCCATGATCATGTCTCTGGTAATAAGCATGAAAAGACATGCAGAATTTTCAAAGTGGGTGAAGCCCTCAGCTCCAAACAGTCCAGTGTTGTATTTCTGGCAGGAAATAGGTAAAGCTTCAGAAGGGACTGCTCTATCTCTTCTAACAGAGTGAATTAAAAACTGAACAAAACAATCCCAACCAGTCAGGATAAATGTGTGTATTCTTATAAAGTCTTTTCATGTGTTTACTCTTACTTTAATTCATCACCTCTGCACCCCATCTGGGTTATTTCCAAGCAGACAAAGAAATCATCACCTTGCTTTCTACCCATCTTGTGAAGGAAGCAGTTAAGTGAGGGGTAATAAGTCACAAGTTATGCCCATAAATATGAAACTCAACAGTTGGAGGCAATTTCTTATTGTGGCTGTGAAAGCATTTTGAAAGCAAATTGAGTCACATGAAAATGATATCTTGGGAATGTAAGTTTAATTCACTTTTTATTTATATTTAAATGTTATTTATGGTCAGAAAATTACTTCAAAGATAATTTCATTTTCTCAGATACGATTCATTAGTTCATTCACAAGCTCGAGAACTCTCCCTTCAATGCCAACAAATTAAAGAGATCTGCAGTGGTTGTGTCACTTACCATCAACATCTGATGAGCCTTATTAAAGCTTTTGAGGAACTGCTTCAAGCCAGTGATGTAGATTATTATGTTGCTGAAGGCTTCCGTGAACAACTGAATCAAAGTGTACTATTGTTTGAGAAGCTAGAAAGGAAATTCTTGTATGGTAAGTGGCAGTATTTTGTGCTTCTTGTCTGAGAGATATTATCAAAATTAGAAGGCTTTTCTTCTTAGTGAGAAGGAAGGACAGGGAACTGCTTGAAAGAGTCCAGCACAGATCCACAAAGATAGTTAAGGGAGTGGAATGTCTCCCTTATGAGGAAAGGCTGGCAGAACTGGGTCTCTTGAGCATGGAGGAGACTGAGGTGACTTCATTCATGTTTATAAAGGTGTGAATGGTAAGTGTTGGGAGGGTGAAGCCAGGGTCTGCTCAGTGATGCCCAGTGATAGTACAAGGGGCAGTGGGTGCAAGCTGGAGCATAGGAGTTTCCATGTGAATGTAAGGGAAAACTTTTCACAGAGCTCTGGAACAGGCTGCCCATAGAGGTTGTGGAGTCTCCTTCTCTGGAGACATTCAAAACCCTCCTGGATGCCTTCCGTTGTGTCCTACTCTAAATGACTCTGCTCTGGCACTGGTGTGGACTCAATCTTCCTGTGGTTCTGTTATTCCTTTTCATTACTTTTAAATCATTTATAGGGAGGATTGTCTTGGAAAGTAAAATTTTATTGATCCAACAAGTCTGGATTTTATTTTTGTAGTTGTCCTCTGTATTAACACCTTCCACGTTGAGTTTGTTTATCTTGGAACCTGCATATTTGAACTGTTCAAAAATACAGTGGTTATAGTTTAGCAAAGGTTTAGTTACAAGTAGGCTTCAGGATTTTCTATTTCAGGGAGCAACCCAGCTGACATAGAGCCTAAGCACCAGTTATCTCCACTGAAAGGTTCCCATGAGCATGGCTCTCAGCTGGTTTTTAACACAATCTATGTTTAACTAAAAGGAAAAAAAAAATTAGAAGTTCCTGGAGTTTTTCCCCTAAAGTGCAGATGTTTGCAAGAAGGGCAAGGGCAGTGCAGAGATCTGGGCTGGGCAGCAATTATCATAGAATAGTTCATCTGGGCAATTTTCTGTGGTCAATGCCTTTGAAGAAACTACAAGGAGTCCTGTGTTGGACAGTTGGAAGATACTACCATGCTGATTTGCACATTATTGATACTCCTGTAGAAATAACACACCTTCACTTGCATGCAGCTGTAAAATCATCTATCACTGGATGCACCAAGAAAGAGAGCCATAGACTTCATGGAGATGCCCACCCAGATGGTACACATAGAAAATTGAAATGAGGAGGAGAAATGTGTTTAGTTAGAAGGCATAGGAGAGTAATTCCTTTCAGAATTTGGAATAGTTCATGAGTTTAAGAGACTGCTGCTGCAAATCTGTGTGTATTTGAGGGTTTCTGTAGGGTATGATTGTAGAACAAGAGCCTCCTGAGCAGCAGTGCCAGGAGAAGTTGGCTGGAGAAGTGTTGTTGTGGTGATAGAGAAAGCAGAGGGCTGAATGGAAGGTGTGCCCAGGAAGAAAATGTGTACCAGTAAGCAAGGCTTTTTAGTTACCAGTGAGAACTGGCACTTTGTCTGAAAAATGGGAGCTTGCACATGTGAAAGTGCTCTTGTCTGTCGTCTTCTTATCCCGTTTCCCCCACCTATTATTTGGCAAAGCATGAAGCTGAAAAAGCAAAGCCTTAAATGTCTTAACAAGTGGGATCATATCAGGAGATGTATTATTCCTAACAATTCTTGATTGTTCTCCTAAGAGACCTGCATCTTGCTGCCAAATAGTCTAACTGGTTAGGAAAAGCACTCTGGCTTTCATAATAGAGAGATAAAATGCAACCTTGTTTTGTAAAATGAGCGTCAGAATCGACATTTGTCACCTGCAGGAAGAGTACATCATGCATATTGCCTTCAGGCTGCAGCAAGAAGAAAATTAGCAGCAAAGCAGTGGAAAAGAGATGCTAACATAAGTGAAATCCAGCAAGAAAGACTTTTTCCTATCATTCCAACAGTTGCTCTTTCTGACCCAAACAACTAGCAAAGCTTCCACAGATGTCAACTGCAAAACTGACATCTTCAGCGAAACACTTGAGGTGACCTGAAACAGGGACCCTGCCCCTCCTGTCTTCCTGAAATTGGCTCTGGAAGATGACTTTGTTGAGAACCATTCAGGCCCCAGCCATACAATGAACTCTGTTGTGCCTTTCATTAAAGACAGTGGCAGCATGTTGCAGTTTCAATTGCTTGTATAAAGGAGTTGTATATGAGAAAAAGGTATTACGGCCAGTGTGTCATAGCAGGGTAATAAAAGATTGAGTGTATTCAATGATTTCAGTGGCTACAGAGATTCCTTGCATTACAAATGAGGAACCTGTGTAGTGAATAAACATTAAATGCCTTTAAACCAACAGATGGTATCCTATATACTATGAAAAGTCACTGACAAGCGAGACAATTCAATATATCTAACACAATGGTGTTGCATTGAATCACACATTAAAATAAAATGATGTTTGTAGGGTTATAAAAAACATCCAGCCTAGGAAGAACTGCCTGTAAAGGAGAGGCATAAACAACCTTCTGTCTCTGCATTTCCATCCTGACCTTCAGTTCATTCCCTTGAAATCTCAGCTGTGCAACTCTTGCTGCCGCTTCTGCTTAATTGCACAAAAATGTTGAGATACGAGGAGCCAAGGTGACACCACAAAACTCCAATTTCCTTATTCAGATTAGGGTCTGAGAGCAGGTCTCCTGTTCTGTGTTGTGCTTGTGCTCACACACTCTGCCACTGAGGATATTGGAGGCAAAATCCTGTGTATGTCCCTTTATTAAGCATAAGTGGTTAGCCTGATCTGAGTGGACGAAATCCAAGTGTGATGGAATTGTTTTTAATACAATTTTTTATTGAAGAAGCAGTGCCATGTACCCCTAATCCTTCTGCCATATAACACAGTGGTTTATATCTGTATGCAAACTAAACCACCAAGGCTGTAAAACCTGGCACCTGTGCTACCTACTAATTTATTTTTTTCTGAACTCCAGAGGAAGCTTTTGCTTTGTCGCTGGGCTATAAATAGTTGAGCTCATGTGCAGCATTTGACACTAATACAGTGTGGTGAGTGTCTGTTGACTTGTGATTTCTCACTAATTTGCCATTCTATATTTAAATGGTTTAAGATGCAGGGTGAAAAAAAAAAAGAAAAAAAGAAAGAAAGTATGATTATCTATACCTGGTTTTAACTAGATATTTCTGCTTTGCAGGAGAATCAATAGGTACAGAAGTTACTATACTTTATGAATTAGCTCAAAGGTAAGTGCACTGCTGTGTGTTTTGAGAGGGCTTTGCTTATGCTGCCTGTTTCATTAGTAGCCATTTTGTCAATAAGATATCCACAGAAAACAAGCTAAGGCTTTTTCTTCCCCCACTTCTCATCAAAACAGTTGAGATACTAAGAGGAAACATCATGCTACCAGGAGTGTTCCTTCCATGAGCAAGCAAAACATGTGCCATAAGCCAGTGGGGGGTGTGTTCAGATATTATCCTGGTTGCAGCTGCTAGAAGGGATAGTCAGCAGCTACCTTTCTGTTTCCATGACCTTGGGGGCTTACTGAGGATGACTGAAGTGCAGTGCTCTTGAAGTTCATTCTCAGAACACCCTTATGCTGAAGGTGAGGAGAGCAGGTGTTGTTATGCTGCATATGTTGGTTTTGTGCCAGCCTGGGATTCTTCTGTGTTACAGCAATCCTCAGCTGCCTGTTGAAGGCAGCTGGAGGTCCTCTTAACGCAAAGGTGACTACCTAGTGCTGAAATGTGAGCTGGGCTGGAGATCCCACTGATTATTCCTACTGACTTTAGTGAGGTCTGAATTTTAGTCTTGCTCTGTGACGTGTAGGGGTTTGTCATGTTCTGTTGCATACGTTCACTTGCTTTGCTGTGCCCTATAGATCTCTGCTCACGCTTCCAAAGTAATAAAATAATCTTTTAAACCGTTTTGTTTGGCACAAAAGGGATAATGAGAAGAACGCCACAATGTACCAGCAAGTGAAGAATGAGTCACCTGTACCATCTGCTCTTCATAGCTTGTCTGAGTTTGATATGTCAGAAAAGTCCTCTCTTGGCTCACCTGAGCGCAGGCATGACCTGGAAGGGCGGCACGGCTCACTGGCGCTTCCGCCAAACAAGTTTCCTCCAGGTACTTCTTTCCCCACTGGAGATTCTCTAGATATTGGGGAAATGTGATAAATAAGACACAAGGGAGCTAATTAAGAAATAATGAAGAATGTTTGTCTGCTTCAGCTTTCCAGTATCTTGCATAATCATTGCAATTTCAGTAATAAGGCATACAGAGATGACAAGGATTTGAACTCCTCCCGTTTGAAACAAAATTAACTCTGATATTTGGTGTCTTTGTTGTTTTAGGCTATCATCTTTTACAGTACTCCAGACTCTCTTTAAATAGACAAATTATAAGCAGAAAATAGACAATTGTCAAGAGATTATGATGTTGAAAAAGAGAGGGTTTTTTTCTAATTTTATAAAAGGCAGTGCTGTGTTTCTTTGAGACTTGTAAGTGCTGCATAATTAATAAGCGGTGTCATGTTTGACCTGGATAGTTCCACTAAGCACAAGCGATGCTTGCAGTAGTTTATTGGCAGCAATGAAAATTTAATAGCAGAGATAGCACGTCCTGTTCAGGAGAAAAATATTGCAGAGTAAACCAGGAGTGTATGACATGGATAAACTGACAAATAAGATAGTGACAGTTAGAACTGATAAGTTCCTGAGTGAAGCTGAAACTTACAGCCAATGGAAGAAAAAATGTAGAACGGCAAAGCAGGAAGGAAAAGGTAAGGTAATGAAACTTGATAGAACAGATTTATTTATTATGGTGTGCATTGTGTAAGTCAAAGTCAAATTTCTATCTGAGTTACTCTGGTAAGCTTCCTATTGTTGTAAGGCAAAAATGCATCCTATTGGTGTGTTGAGCCTGAATGTGAAGCTGTATTGCAGAAGTTTGGGTTCGTTTCCCAGTATGGGGAATGTTTTACCTAGATAAAATTGGTATCTACTGCAGCTTTGGAGAAAGAAAAAAATTCAAAAGCCTTAAAACTGGACCATTGTTTAAGTTAAGATGTAGAAAGGTTTTCTCCAAATGTACAGTTTGGACACTGCTGTGGAGGCAGATATTTGATAGCTGTCATTTTTAACAGCCTTATTTCTTTATTTTGTAGTATTAACACATTAGATTTGACAGGAGTGCAGAGTGTAAAATCATTTACTCTAAATAACAAGTGGTCTCTTGGTTTATTTAGAGTTATTAATGGAGCATCTGCAAGAAATTAGAATCCTGAGACAGCGTTTAGAACACTCCATAAAAACTAATGAGAGACTGAGGAAGCACCTTGAGAGACAAGTAACAGACAAGGAACTAGATCAAGGTAAGAGTTTATTTCATGACAAATTAAATCCACCTTCCATGCTTTAACGACTGAGAGATGGAAACCTGCTGGCAATGCTTTGTGTGCTCTTTTGAATAACCCCCACCCCTTCACAGCTGGAAAGTGATGTGCCTTTTGCTGAGTGCTGCCGCATCTTGAGCTCCATCAGCAGACACAGCTTTTCCACACAGCCTGCAGAGTGGCAGAATACAGATCTAATGTGCCTCTTCTTTCAGCCCATTGCTTGAAGTGTATCCAGCACCCATGTACAAAGCTTTTGTGGGTACAGCACACAGCCTCCAACCTGCAGTTGCACATCTTGCTGAGAGAGCAGGACTAACAGGCAGTTTGTGACGTTTGATGTGGCTGTTGTTGGATTTTTTACAGAGAATTGAAAGATCCTTCAAGTTTTGGTATCAGCAAGGAGCCTGTGCTGCTTTTTTTTTCTCTTGTTTGTGCACCTTTGGGATACCATTATTGTTGGAATGGATTTTAGGATGTCATCCTCTTTTACCTCTGCTATGTCCAGCCAGGACAAGGAAAGGAAGCATTTTATCAATGTAATTCCAGTGGGGCCTGGGCCCAGTATGAATATAGAGGAAGTGCTTTGCCATAAATTGCATTGCTGCCATCGATCCAAAGTAGGAATTCTGTGGAATTAACCTTTTTTTGTGCCTACCCTGTGTGTACCTGGGTGGTCATTACAACATGGCTGCTAACAGAGCTGTTGGAGATGCCTTTTCTTGTTGGAGACATTTTCTGACTGCCTTAAAGGCAGCTTGTGTTTACATACAGGGACAAAATATCTGTAAGACAAAGTCTAGGCTTGTATTTAGCTTGTCATTTGAATTGATTGGTGTGATAAATATGTTCCACACAAAATGACATCCTGAGTTTTTAATGAGAAATACCTGACAGAAACTGATGGAAATTGCAACATGGAGTTGGCTTTCATTCAAAACACTAATATAAAGCAGTGGATGAAAAATACTAAAAATAGGTATGTAAATTCAGAGTCACTGCTCTCTGCTAGTGTTCAGCATCTTTGAAAGCCAAGTTGTGTGCTGTGGTGATGACTTTTCACAAGAAGGCACCAGGCTTCCTCTGAGGATCCTTCGTAGCACCTTGTTTTCAAGCACACCATACCAGACACATTCTTTCCTACACCTTACTGAGTTCTTGCTCTCCTCTTCACAGGGCAATTGATTAATATGCAATATTACTCAGCCTGGAAGCAGGCAATAAATACATATGTGCTTTCCTTTTACTCAGTTCCACTAATATTGACATTAGATTCATTATGTTTTACGTCATCCTCTTGATCCATTTCTGTTGTTGTTTAAATGGAGACTACCTGCAAATGGCAGTTTGCTTTCAGGAATAATTCACAGTGATGGAAAGGTGTATAAAAAGCATCCATTTCATTCATGAAGTATTTATGCTGCTGGAAAGGCATACTGTTCCCATGAAATAACCAGACTGAAACACTTCCAACTCTTACAGCTTCATAAAGATTCTGGCAAGGGCATCCATTAATGCACTGAAAGTATATTTTCTTTATAAACTGTCTTAGGCCTTCCATCCATCTTCTTGTTGCCTTAGTGCATCTACCAATGCATGAGAAGAAATTTGGAAACAAAAATCAAAAAGCAAGTGCCTGTTAGAACAGCTCCTTATTGTTACTGGGTTCATTTCTGTCATCAGGTACACACAGTCTCTTTTTACAGGTTCGCCGAATGGTCTGGGTTGTAAGGGTTCTTGAAGATCATCTAACCTCCCTGCCCTGGGCAGGGGCACCTTCCACTGTGTTTCAGAGGAGAGTGGCACAGGGATGAGATTTGCTCCACTCAGCATGAGAAGCAACACCACAGGACATGTCATGCTCAGCTCAGCATGAGCAGGAGCATCTTCTTGCTGTGTATTCACAGCACTAAGTGCTAACATAGAATCACTTTCTTAGTAATACTGCTACTTTTTGTTTCCTGGCAGATGGGATTTTGACATAAAAAGAAGTTCCTAGATGAAGCTGAAGCAGATTTTAACTTTAGAACTTAGTAATTCAAACCTTTTTTTTTGTTTGTTTTTTGTTTTTTTACTTTTAACCTAATGTCCCTAGTTTGTTTTCCTTTAACATACTTAATTGTTGCTAAGAGTTAAATTCCTGTGATACTGGGTTGTTTGGTCTTCCAAAGTCAATGCTCAGAAGTGTTCTTGTTAACAGACATTCTATGCATGTACATACAGGCATCTCAGCCTGGAGAAGACAAGACTTTGGAAGTGGACCTTAGAGCTGCCTTCCAGTACCTGAAGGGGTCCTACAGGAAGGCTGGAAAGGAACTTTTTTTCATACGAGTGTCTAGAAACAGGACATGGGGGAATTGTTTTAAGCTGAGGGAGAACAGGTTTTTAGACTGGATCTTAGGAAGAAGCTATGCAGTATGAGAGTGGTGAAGCTCTGCAGTATGAGAGTGGTGAAACTCTGGAACAGGTTGCCCAGAGAGGTTGTGAATGCCTTCTCTCTAGAGGTGTTCAAAGCCAGGCTGGATGAAGCCTTGAGCAATCAAGTCTAGTTGAGTGACATCCTTGCCCATGGTAGGGATGTTGGAGCAGATGATCTCTAAGGTCCCTTCCAACCTAAGCCATTCTGTGATCTGCTCACTTTTTTTTTGGCCATGCTATTTTTGATCCTTAGTTTCTCTAAGTATTTAAATGCCTCTGGGCTTCTACTATTCTATAAATGACTCGAGTGCTGGTAATGACTACATCGTTACTGCAGAGCTGAGGTTGCAGTGCAAGTATAACTGAAATAATTACTTCAATCATTTCAAATGTTAGGCTTCAAAATAAAATCAAAGGTTTAATTTTCAGTTTGCTAGATTTCAAATGTTATTAATGGCAGTTAACATTTAAAAGGGGGTTTTATTTGCCCTTTTTTAACCCATAAGTTACTAATGTATCTGCTCAGACTTATCTTTAGCTTTACTAATCCTTTAGTTTGCTTTACCTGGGGATGAGTATTTCCTTCCTCTTCAGCTGTGAGTTTTCAATAGTACCTGTCTTGCAGTCAGTGTTTCCTTTGAAACCTTCAAGGGACATTTCCTTAGCACTCACTTTTTCAGCAGAAAACATAATGAAAAGTCAAGTATATTGCAATTGTGGGTCCTGATGCTCCACTTCAGGTTACATGGACCTTTGGATCTATGGAGAGCATAATTGATGTCAGCAGGGCTCTGCACAGAAGTAGTAGTCTCAGTAGTGGGTCAAATTGCAGGATTCTGGCCTTATTACCAGTGGCTCTACATTATCTCTTATTATGTAAGGTAACTAATAGTTATATTCTAAAGCCTTTCAGTAGAACTGTGATAGCATAACTTTTCAAATAGGATGAAGCTGGGTGATGGGCAATAAATTAAATTAGAATCAAGATGAGACCATCAAGCCTTGGCACTTGGAGTTGAATTGCTTTGTTAAAATCTGAAAGGAAAAAGCCTTTTGAGTTCACATAGCTGCCTCAACTCTTTACCATATAGATAGTAAAATGCCATTAGTGCCAGGCTTCTAGAGCCTTTGAGTCTTTCAGTAACGACAAGAGGTGCATATCATGGCACACTACATCCCAGTTAGGTAGTGGGTAAAAGCTTCAATTGGGATTACAATAAAATGAGATTACTCAGAGGAAGTGCTGCACATCAAATTGAACTGAACTGCCAGAGCTGAAAAGCATCCTCCTCATACATTCAGCTAATTTTTTGCCAGCTGGTTATTTTGCCATTAACCAAATAGTTGACACTCAGGTAGTTATCTCAAGCTTTAAAGTGTTAGGGGATAGTGGGATAACCAATCAACTGAAAAATACTTGTAATAGTAATGTTAATTCCAGTGGATCCTGAAGTGCTTTACTGACTATAAGCAGGTTGTAAAGGGCAATAACAATTACTTAACTCCCATTTCAGAGGCACCCACCTTGAGAGCGGAATGTGGCACTTCTGTGCTACTCATACCCCTGCTGTGGGATGAGTAGCACAAATACAGTGCATTAGGAGGATTACCCAGGCTGGAGTTTGACTGGCTGGATACATCAGTTAACACTTGTGTTCATACAACTAGTGCAAACAGATCCTCCTGGATTTGTCACCCTTAAGTTTCTAACATTTAAACATCTAGATCTGTGCTGGTTACCCAGAACTTCTCATGGAAGTGTCTCTTTTAGAGGGCAGTGCTTCTCATCCAGGCATGTGGGGGATACTCCAGTTGCTCTCTGGAGGTGCCCTGTGACTGTTGATCAGCACTGGCTAGGTTATCTGGACTTGATATACATGAATTGAAGAGGGATAAATCTTTGTAGATTCCCAGTTTGCAATCAGGGGCCAAGACACTGACTCCAGCCTCATGCTCTCCACTGGCATGGGAACTGACCTGGGTTGGGAACTTTCCCCACCAACTACTGAAATTGACTGACCCAGCTCAGACAGCTGGGAAGTAAGATGAAGCTGTATTTAGAGCAAAGCAAAATTTACAAGCATATATACACAATATATTTACAATTATATACAAGTTAGAAATAATACAGAAATCCAATTTCCCTCCCAGAAAAAGAAAACTGCCCGGAAGGGGCTCAAGGTTACCCTTTTCTTTCTCCCTCTACTTCCCAGACAGACAAACAAAAACAACAGCAGCAAAGCTTACCTTGTCATTTGTTAGTGAGAGAGGTTAGAGTGGGCTGAGGAGGAAGCAAATAGATCCAGTGTCACAGACCAGAGTGAGAGAGATTATTTACATGTTGGCTTTTTATGCCTCTCAGCAAACCAATGAATGACACAGATTTCATCATTATTTTCTTTTCACCATCAGTGATCTAATGTCTCTCATTACAATATTCCAATTAGCTTCAAACCAGCACAGTAACAAATCTGTATTAACCATCATGGATTAGTTGATACAGTTTAGCAGTCATAGAATCATAGAATGGTAAGGTTGGAAGGGACCTCAAGGATCAGCCAGTTCCAACCCCCTGCCATAGGCAGGGACACCTCCCACTAGTACAGGTCACTCAATGCCTCCTCCAACCTGGCCTTGAACACCTCCAGGGAGGGAGCAGCCACAACCTCCCTGAGCAACCTGTGCCAGTGTCTCACCACCCTTACTGTAAAGAACTTCCTCCTAACATCTAGTCTAAATCTTCCCTCTGCCAGTTCAAACCCATTGCCCCTTGTCTTCTCATTACAAGACCTTGTCAATAGTCCCTCCCCAGCCTTCCTGGAGCCCCCTTCAGATACTGGAAGGCTACTGTAAGGTCTCCTGGAAGCCTTCTCTTCTCCAGGCTGAAGAGCCCCAACTCTCTTGGTCTGTCCTCACAGCAGAGCTGCTGCAGCCCTCTGATCATCTTTTTGGCCTCCTCTGGACCTGCTCCAACACTTCCATGTCCTTCCTGTGCTGAGGGCTCCAGAACTGCACACAGTGCAGTTCTAGGCAATGGTGTCATTAAATGCAACAGAGTATGAGCAGATCAAGACTGAAATACATGGTAAAGCTTCCTACAGTTTGCTGCTCTTTGAAAAGAAGGCAGTGTCACAAAGCACTTCTGTATTTTGTCCAGTTGGTAATAGCAGCTGATAGATGAAGACCCACTAGGGATAATTCTGCAATTTTGATAATGGTTGCCCAGCAGTGAGAGGTTCTTCTGATATAGGGCTTTGGATTACTTGGCATTAACCTGAATTACCTTTTAGTCTGTAGGGATAACCTTCAAAACATATAGGGGAGAAATATCTTTCATTATGTGTTTTTCTGCCATTTTTAAAATTGTTCTTGTCTGGAAAGTTTAATCTTTAATGACCTAGAGATGACTCATAAATCATCTTTTATGTATGTATTTATAGGTTCTGCAAACATTTTTATCCATGGCTCAGAGCAGCATAATTCCCTGACTTCTGAAATACATTTCCTGAGGAAGCAAAATCAAGTTCTGAATGCGATGCTAGCAAAAGGATCCAGAGGTAAAAATGTAAAACTGTGCTTTTCAGGAGTCTACTGCAACTCATCCCAGATCAGAAAACAATGAAATATTAACAGTCCAGTCATTAAACTGTCCTAACTGTTCTTCCCAGTCATGAAATTCCATGCTCAACTGCAAGCATTTAAACTGGGGTTGGCATTGATAAAGGAGTAGCAGTAATGCTCCTTATTTCTATGTATTTGTGATACTCGCTTTCATGGGGTTTTGCATTCCTTTCTCTTTATACATTATTTTTCCTTTTCCCCCTGTGCCTTTTATTACTGGTTTCTTGCTCCTTTTCCCCATGATTCCATTCTGAAACCAACTAAAAAGAACAAATAAAGCCATAGAATAGCATTATTGCTGAAAATGGAACCATTCAGTACTGCAGAGTTGCAATCAGAAGCAAAATAATTACACTTAGGTTCTGATGTCTACTACAGATATTTGACTGGACAAGCCAAGTCATCTTCTGTTTTGAAACACTTCAGAAGAGAACAGAACTGAGGGAATCCATTTGAAAGAATTTAATATTAATCACAGAATCCAAAATTTCTTCTTTCACAACCTTGAAGAAAGAATGTTAAAGTCTTCTCTCTTTTCCCCTTAGAAAACAATCAGCTCGTCAGCTAGGTTCTTAAAAGCAGCTTAAACCACAATTAGTTTACCCTACATACTTCCAAACTGTGTAAAAAACATTGGTGCTTCTTCCAGAGTGTTCTCTTCTGTTTTGGTGCATCTTGCTGCTTATCAGTTTGTTCAAGTTGTACATTTTTAATTAATATATTCCCACTTTTACCTGTTCCCACAGTCGACACTATGATCTGATTGTATCAGAGTTTATTCTTTAAAGAACCCTGATGAACAGGAAGCATTGTTGGCCTTGTGTTTTAAAATAGTTTTGGTATCTCTGGAGTTTGTTCCTGGATGCACTAGAGAAAGGAAAGCCTCTTGCCTATCTCCTGCCTGTTTTGGTCTCCGATGCTTTCTCTCTCTAGTCTTATCTTAGCCCTTCAGTAGGGAAGGGCTGGTGATAAACACTACTAACAGCATGTAGGGCTTACCATTTTCATAGACTCTCTACAGGACTACTGAAGATAAAGGAATGATTTGCTGATTGTTGGGAGACGGAACAATTCCCCCCTGCTGTTTCTTTCCTAAAACTGCCTCCTCCTTTCTCAGTGCTAAAACTTTGGGGTCCCCATGTGCCTCTCTGATTGCAGCTGCCTCAAAACACTCAGTTGCCCCTATAAGCAATTCTTTGTCACAGAACCAGTTTGAGCACATAGCTTGTGCCAAGGATGATGAACTGATAGGATGCATTTGGCAGATTAATAAGGCTGGGATGGAAGGAGGACACAGGGATTTATGTGGAACAAAGAACAGCTTGGATGGAACATGCCCCAGGGCAATCCCACTGAGCTTTTGTTCTTAAAGAGAAGTTAAATCCTTTATTTTATGAGGACTGCAAAACTGAGGTGGCTGCTTTGGGATCCTGCTGTCCCTAATTGCTAAATACCATCCTCCTGACCAAATTCCAGGAGATGCTGGGGATGTGAGGCCAATGAGGCTGTACATGGATGTTTGCTGAGCCTTTGAGTCCTGGGGCTTAAATGTTCCATGCATCTACCAAAGTCACGAGGAAATAGAAATACTGAAATGCTAAAACTCAACAAGTAGAACTGTTATTTTCTGATGGTCTCTGAAAAAGCAGAGCTTGTTCAAAAGCATGACTTCAGTGGGTGTGAGTGTTGCCAATACCTTGAGTGTTTTTTCTCTTTCTTTCAGATAAACAAAAGGAAAATGAAAAGTTAAGAGAATCTCTTTCTAAGAAGAATGCAATCATTGAGCATCTTCAGGAGGATTATGAATGCATCAAGAGAGAAAATGAAAGGCTGCAAAAACAAATTGGCCAAAAGGAAGATGAAACCAGATATCTGACATGTCAAATTTACAGCAGTCGTAATGAATTAAACAGGTATCGATTCTGCCCACGTTTAGACGTTTGTCTGGGGAAGAAAATTGTCGCTGTGACAGACATGTGTTTACCCACAGCCATTAACGTCACTGAGGGGCATAGAGAGATTCAAAAGGCAAGGGAAGAATTATGGAGGAAAGGGGAATGGATTTTAGTTGTTGAAACAAAATAATTCAGCTTTGAACTGTTTGTTGGGACTCAACAGGTTGCAAACAGAAATCAATGTCAAGCAACATCAACTGTCCGAGAACGAGAAGTTACTGCAGTCGCTCCGAACCGAGATCAAGGTTTATGAGAAGTTGGAAGAAGCAGGAAGGAAGAAGACAGGTATGAATGCACACTTGTTTCCATACCCTGCCCTCTCTGAAGAGGATCTTGTCAAAGGGCTGTAGGGTTAGGTCACGGTTTCTATTTCTGCTTGCCTGCTATGCAAAACAGAACTGACAGCTTGGTGATGAAATGCTGCCTTTGACTTGAGAGTGTAGCTGCGAGGTTGACCTGTTCTGACTAGGCACACCCAGCTTCCTGTATCTCTTTAGCCACTGAAGATTCAGTGTCTCAGGCTGGAGAAGCTTCATGGTGATCTTAGATGTTTAGTTGTCATCTGTCAGGATGCAGTAGCATGTATTCAGGTAGTGCTTGCTCAGGTAGCGTGTACTTTCTCTTTTCTGAGGGTAGTATCATCTCCCTGTGGCTGCAGAGAAGTGCTGACACTGCTTTCTGAATGAGGCATGTCATCATTTCCTCTCCTGTCCCTAAAGGTGAAGGGGTAGGAATAAGACATACATAAGTTTTCGCTACCGCTTTTAAGGAAGCTGCACCACTATAGACTTGGTGATATGGTTAGGTGAAAAAGTGGGATGCTGTTCATTGCTGCATACCTGTTACAGGAGCCAGGAAATTTCCCACTGGAAGTTCTTGTAAAAATTGATTATTTTTAGTTCCTACTATTTTAATGTGCCCTGCTGTCGCTATTCCATACCTAGCTGCAGCAGAGGAACCCCAGTGGCATAAGGCTTTAAGCTACAGTTGGCTCAGGGATTGGAAAGAAGTCTCCTTGCAGAACTGGTAATGTAATTAGAGTAGCTGTACCCTCCTCATGCAGTCAAACCCCTTCCCACTGTCTGGAGAACAGTTTGATTTTGGCATGGAAAAATACATGTGTACTGACACCTCCTCCTATGAAAAGATGAACACAAGCATTGCTTTGTTCAGGTTCAGATTTGTTCCTCTGGTTGCCAGGTGATCACTATTTTCTGTTTTCTTCTGTGTATAAAATTAAACTCCTGATTCTACTCTCTCCCTCCTCCGCACTCCAAGATTACCCATTCCTTTTGCATTCCCCAGACTGTGCATTAATGCACTTCAGATTCTCTAAATCCTCTTTGTCTCTTCATTCTCTCTTTCTCTTTTTTTTTTTTTTTTTTTTTTTTTTTTTTTTTTTTTTTTTTTTTTTTTTTTCTTTTCTGTTTTTTTTTTTTTCTTTTGGCATGAGACTTATTAGCTTTCATGGACAAAGTGAAAAATAATTTTCAGCTCTTTAAATCTTTGGAGGGTAGAAGCAATTAAGATGTGCTTTTTTGGTCAAACCATTATCTTAATGCTGTTTGTAGTTAATTCTTAATATTGAGCATAAAGCTGGCTAAAATTTACTTGTTCAGCATTGTGATAATGGCTACTATTATTTTACTTGTTAAAGATGTTAAGTGTTTCTTTTGAAACCCTCTCAGATCCCAGATGTGATGCACCAGAAGAATTCTGCAAAGATCAGAATAATCCGCTTGACTTAGGCGAACTCTTAACTGAAATACAGAGTTTGAGAGTGCAGCTCGAAAGGAGCATAGAGACCAACAAGTCTTTGCATGAAAAACTGGAGGAACAGCTTTCCAAAGAGAAGAAACAGGAAGTGGGATTGGTGTCAGCTGTAAATATCCACTGCCTTTTCAAGCAAGAATCTCAGCATCATGCAGGAGTGACTGGTACTGTGCCATACTTGGGTTTGGTTTACCCCAGAGCTGCACTTGGTGCTTTAAAGGTGCTCTTACAACATTACACAATGACAACTGCCCAGCAGCCCTTCAGATCCCTTTCCCATTAGAGCTGTTAGTGGATGGGGAAGAGGAATGCACACTTCATTGCCTTGCAGCCTCCACTGAGACTCTGGAATAGGTTGTCCAGAGTGGTTGTGGATGCCTGTTTCCTAGAGGTGTTTAAGGCCAGGTGAGATGGGGCATTGAGCAATCAAGTCTAGTTGAGAGGCATCCCTGCCCATAGCAGAGAGGTTGGAGTAGATGATCTCTAAGGTCCCTTCCAGTCTAAGACATTCTGTGATTCCTGCATTTGCAGGCAGTCCCTGGGATGGAAAGAGGCCTTCAGTAACTTGCCATAAATTTTGCTCATCTGGGGCTTCTTTTTCTAATGCAGAGCTCTTACAGCATTTGTTAGAAGTGAGTATGTATTACTCAAGAACGATCAATAAAGGCACTGAGTGGTCTTTGTATAAATCAGTTGTCCCTTTTTTGTGCCCTTGAGGAATATTTTACCTTTATTTCAATCAACATTAAGTGAATCCATTTTAGGAAATTAGGGAAAATGCAGTGTTTAAATTCAGGGCTAAATTATTGTCCATGTATAGGTAACATGGGATACGTGGGGCACAAGAATGTACTTCCTGAATGCTAAAAGTGCTCTGCATAGCAGCAGCTTTTGTGAGAGAGCTTGTGAGATTCAGCAGGGGGTTTTGCCAGATTTACTACTTGTGTTGTGATCAAGTAGATGTGGAACAGCTGTTCTAGGGGACCTGTACCACCAGTATCCCCAGATTGCATTTGTTCCTGGGTAGTTTTGTGGTAGAATCCTCAATACTGCTTTTGACCTACATCAGGTAGAGTGGATAGAAGCTGGAGAAACATTTATTTAAGAAAATGGTGATTAGAGTTAACAGCTTGATTTGATATGGACCAGAAAGACTCTTTGGAATCTCAACAGCTGAATTTGTTAGATTTTCAGATGTGCCGTGGTTGGTCTTTACTCAAAGGATCTTAGGGAATTTTGAAGATGGGAAGAAGGGGGATGTGGATCTGATGGTGTAGCTCTGCAGAGTGGCACACTTTTTGTGGAGTTAATGGGAAGCTTACATTTAATTTTCATCACAGAATCGTTTAATGGTTTGGATTGAACCTTAAAAATCATCTAGTTCTAACCCCACTGCCATGGACAGAGACATCTTCCACTAGACCAGTTTGCTCAAAGCTCCATTCAATTTGGCTTTGAGTGTTTCTGGGCTTGGAGTCTCCATAGCTTTTCTGGGTGACCTGTTCCACCCTCACGGGGAAGAATTTCCTCCTAATGTCTAATCTAATTCTGTTGATTNTGGGATGGTACTAGAAGATTACCTGTTGTTCCTCTGCTTCCTGAGTCCAAGTGCAGCAGCAGGAAAAAGAAGGAACAGAAGCAGAGCTAGGAAGCTGTGGGGTTTTTAAAAATGCTTGTTAACTTCTAATGATATCCTGTGTCTTGTCTTGATTTTATATACAGAAAATCTTTGCAACTGCCCTGCTGCCAGCAGAAACCTTTGTGAGCTGCAGAGGCATGGACGTGGCATTTCACTTCCAGAACCAGGTACCTCCAAAAGTCTCTTAGGCATGTGTGCTAGCAGACCTGATATTTAACTGGTGTCACTGAGTTCCACATGTAAGGATAAAACCCCATTTTTCTGTCCCAGGAATGCACTCAGCCCCTCAAGATGATGTAGACAGCACGTCACACTGCAGCAGCACTTCATCTTCCAGTACAGCCTGTACCCCTCGTCTTGTGCCTGGGCACCGCATGTGGGCAGACAAAAGTGGGCGCCACGTTCTTGGCTTGATTGAGGATTATAATGCTCTGAGGAAACAGATTGCAGAAGGACAACAGGTTTTAGCAGAAATGGAGATTTCTTTAAGAGAGGTCACTGGTACGAAACTGCGGGAGCCTGGAATGAAGGTAAACAGTGAAAGCTGTTAAAGGATGGAGCCTTTTGCCTAGAGGTGCCAAATGTATAGGTTACAAAAGCAAAGAACTGGGTTAATGGTGCAGCAGACACCATTAACTCTGTCAGGACACCTCAACCTTAACAGTCCAAGCCTCATCTAGATGCAGGCACCTATTTGTGACTCTGGGCTAATGAGGCTACAGCTAGATTAGTTAATTCTGGTCCTTTAATAAGCAGTCTCACTTTTACTTGCAACTTAAAATGAGGTGAAACTACTTGCTTATGCTATGGAAATTGGTGATTGTTACACTAGAAATGGTAAAAAAGCCAAACCAAAACAACAACAACCCTCCCCCCTCCCCCCACCCCGAGAAACAACTCTAAAATGCTTTAGAAAGGGCTTAAACTTGGGGTATGTATCAGTAACCTAAGGCTAAAAGTAATTAAGGAGATTTTCTTGTTACAAAGGCTGGGAAGTAAACCCAGGACATGTGAGACAGCTAAAAGACATCTGATATCCGGCTGATAAAGTTCCCCACTTGCTTGTATTCTGCCCTTTAATAACAGCTGGTGATAACTGTAAATTAATGATTGGTATATGCTAATGAGGGCTGGTTCATATTAGGGAGGCTTTTTAATATTTTTCCATTTCCTTGTATCAGCTGAAAACTTCAGCAGTATCAGCAGCTAGTCTAGAAACTTGAACATCTCATTAATGATCAAATATTGTCTTCTAAGACAGTTTATCATCCTTTCTGCATCATGGGTGACAGAGTGATGCCAAGGGATGGTGCTCTTGCTGTGCTTCTAAAGATAATAATTCTTAAACCAATAAAATGTTTGCCTTGTATTGAATATTGTCAATCCTTTTCCTCCAGAATCAGGAGAACAGGTAGTGTTTTCCTTAGTTAATATTATTGATATCTTGCTACTCTTAATGATAGCATCTTTGGGGCAAATTGAATAAGACACATCTACCTACAGACTTAAACAAAAGGCTAGGGACAGTCTGCACATATCTGTGGCACCTAATAAGGTAGTGGGTTTAAAATGTTAGTAAGAAATTATTTGCATTGAGAGTGGTGAGACACTGGCACAGGTTGCCCAGGGAGATTGTGGCTGCTCCCTTCCTGAAGATGTTTAAGCCCAGGTTGGATGAGGCCTTGAGCAACCTGTTCTAGTGGGAGGTGTCCCTGCCTGTGGTGGAGGGTTGGAACTGGCTGAGCTTTGAGGTCCCTTGCAACCTAAACCATTCTATGATTCTAAAAAAACTTAAACCTCAGTAGGGAGGACTTGGATCAGGCTTTAAAAACAATGTTCCAGTGTTTAAAAAAAAAAAAAAATCATCAGTGGAATGGAGGCTGCTCAGAGATGCTGTTACTGGAGGCACTTTGAAAACAAATTATGTGAATGTTTGAAAAATTACATGTAATGTTTTCCTGCCTGGGAGTGGAGAAGTAAACTGGGTGATTAATGAAGGGCCTTTTCACTCCTGTGATTCTATGATAATTTAAATATTGTAAAAAAACCCAAAACAAACCCATGCTCACTGCCCTTTCAAAGTGAGGAGGTCTTAACTGCATGGATAAATTAGTGCTGCTTATTTTTCCAGTTATAATTAGTAAAGCTATTGAAGATGGAGCCTTCCACAATTCTGCAATTCCTTTTGTGCTATCACATGTGTGCTCACACAGTAAAATGATGTCGGAATGACACTCAAGACTCTCTGAAGTATCATATGTTTTCAAATGACCTAGTTAAGATGCTGATAATGACTGGAAAAGTAATCACTCTCTAAGTTTTTAACTTGTTTTGTTGGTGTAAAGATAAAAGCAGTGAGCTTCACAATTTGCAGTTTCCTATCAAGCTTTACATCACTGAAACTTCAGACTGCTTAGCAAATGGGATATTTTATGTGACAGGAGGATTCTGCTTAGATAACGATGCTAAATAAGTATTCAAATGATGTGCTGCATGGGGCAGGAACTGTGAATGCTTTTCTTTCATTACCCTTCCCCAGTCTGTAGCACCAATGCTTTGGTAATTCATTTGCTCCCCTTGCATTCTTTTCCCTCCTTTATTTCACGTTTATGCAATTTCTTCCATTTGCTTTTCTCATCTGTCAGCAAAGGAAAACATTTCATGTGTGTCCTGATAGTTATTTTAGCATTCAATAGAATGGTTTAAAGGGTTTGCTAAGGAAGAAACATCTATATTGCTTAAATTGATGTCTGTAATCATTTGACTTTCAAATAACGTGACACGAAATGCAGATGGAGAAGGAGGAGGATTGCCAGCGATTTACCGTGTGGCATAGCAGATCCAGTAGTAAATATAATCTATTATTAATCATGGTTATTGATTAGGATAAATCCCCCTCCCTCCCTGAAAGTCTCAGATAATGCATAATTCAGCAGTCTTTGTAAACTAACGAATTAGCTTTTGTGGCACACAAGGGCTGTGTACATCATCTTCAACAGGAAATTGTCGCAACTTGATTTAAATCGTTAATTAAGAAGACATTTTCATAACGCTTTAAGCAGAAAATACAGCATGTCCCTAATCCTCTCATATAGGTACCAGACCAGGCATTGCTGCATGGATTTTCTACAAGTACTCACAGGGTGCAGCAGATCTTAGAGGAGGCTGCACGTTTGCTGAAACTTCTCTGGAGAGTTTCCCTTCCACTGAAAGCTGTACACGGTACCGCTCATGGCACTCAGGTACTGTTATGGTTCATTTTGGGAGGCTGGGAGTTGGTTTAGTTTTCTGGGGTTTTTTTTTAACTGTTGGAAGGTGCACCTCTTAGGAACATATCATGTTTTGGAAATCATAAAACCAAGGAGCCCAGTCTCTGAACACATGGGTTTAGTGGGCTGTCATCACTGAAGGCTAAGGCTGAAGGTGTGCTGCTTTTCTATCCCGATGGCGTCGTGTACCAGTGTGTGTGTTTACACAGCACTTTATATTAAAGATGTACTCTGCAACCCTGCTGTGTGAATTCAGGAAGCCTAGACAGGTGGCAAATGTTCCAACATTCAACAAGAAGACATTTGGGCTCCCTGTTATAGAACCAAATTCAATTTTATTATGTATATACTGGTAACAACAGAACTTTCAGCATCTTTGATGTAATCCAAGCCACGGTTTCCTTTTCCATTTTTGCTGCCTAAGCTGTAAAATAGGATGTGTTTTTAAAATGTGACAAACCCCTCAGAGAAGTTTTATAACATTTTAACTCAAAAGGATTGCACTTTGCAAATGAGTGGAAGTAAACTGAATGAGGAATGAATTATCCATACTGTCATAACACCACCACTCAGTAAAGAAGCTGTTTCAAAGTCTGGCTTTAAAATAAACCTTTAGTGTTTTTACTGAAATTTTTGTATTTCTTAAGGGAATCAGGATATGGGTGAGGAAGAAACAAACAACTAACTTTAGAAAAACTAAACATTACATATATATATATAATTTAAATAACATTTTTGTTGTTGTTTTCTAGTGTCCTTTCATGTGTGAAGTCACAAAAGCAGTAAGAGTCAGCAGTGGTGTCTAAATACACTTCAGTGACAATTCAGGTCCCTGTTTGGGATGTCTTGGCAAGAGGCTTTACATATTCATCCTTGTGTCTATCCTATGTAGACAGCTATATGCTAGCCTGGATCACAGTTCCTGAACATGCCACACACACAGCTTTCAGTGTATGTGATGCAATTGGTGTTCACTGACACAGATCAGTATGATCTAAACCTTCTTGAAATGGATCAGTCACTTCTCAAAGTCTGACCTCGCTGTGTGTGGGATTTGAGGTCCCAGGACTGCACCTAATTAGAGTCCAAGAGAATTCTTCTTGAATTTGTTATCCAGCATCCTGAGATCTTAAGGACATTAGATTGCTGCTGCTGTCTTAAATGCAGTACGTGAAAGTATATCTCTTGGATCTTAATTCCAAAAGATACTGAGTGTTGGGTGCCTTCTCTTCAGCTGCACAGGAGTTGAGTAATCAGCTCTTCTGAGTACTAAATGCTAGGGGCAAGTTTCAGAAGCTACTGGTATTTAACAAGTGGTGCAAACCAGGGAACGTGTAGAAGCTTGGGTTTGCTTGAGGATCCAGATCTGTGACACTAGCACTGTTTTAGAAGATAGTAACTTAGTTGGAATTGGTGGTGAAAGCTGGAACTTAAATAAGGTTTTTGTTCCAGGCATTAGCATGATGTCTTTTAGCCCCTTGATAAAGGCACAGCATCAGCTCTTATGAGAACACTGGAGAAGAAAACTGGGCATTCTGAACCTGGCAACCAGGATACTTTCTGATCCCATAGCACTGGCCTGCCTTATGTTTTCTGCTTGAGGGGGAAAACACAAAAGGAGAGAAATGAGACTCTAAAAACAAAAATAGGCACCGGTGGTCAGACTTTCTCAGGCTAGCAGAGAAGTGAATTGCACTAAATGCCAGCCAGCAGTTGTAGCTGTCTGTTGGCAGATGCCATGGGATTGTATGTCATTGGGAACGTGGATGTGGAAGGACAGGCACTCAGTGATGGTTCATTCTTTAAAGTCGTTCATGCCCTAAGGAAGCTTCAGGGCTCTTGCGCAAAAGTATTTGGCAAGTCCCAAAATACAACATCCTTTTATGTAAGACTCGAATTTGGTATTTTCTTCTCTCCATTTAGGATGAAGGAATGAAAGCAGAGATACTTAGATTACGTAAGAAACTGTCTGAGCAAGAGAAGAAGTTACACAGCACAGTGAAACGTTTGCACTCCACAAACCAGGTGAAGGAAAACATGGAGAAAATCATCATTGACCAGTGTAAGTGGATGCTTTACTGCTGGTGGCTCTTCTGTGGTTACCTCTAAAATGGGAGAAACAACAGAATGAATACAGGCACCTGTTCTTCTGCAGTTGCTCTGATTGGTGTTCCCATGTGCACTGTCAGTTGTTAGGGACAAGCAATTCAGAATGCTAAAGGTTGGAAGGGACCTCTGGAGATCATCTAGGTCAGATTAAACTATGAGGGGAGGGTCAGACTGCACAGAACTGATGGAGCCTTGTTCAAATGGAAAGAAGTTGTCCAATACAACTCTGAGGGTGGTGAGACACTGGAACAGGTTGCCCAGGGAGGCTGTGGCTGCTCCCTCCCTGGAGGTGTTCAAGGCCAGATTGGATGAGACCTTGAGTAACCTGTACTAGTGGGAGGTGTCCCTGCCTATGGCAGGGGGTTGGAACTAGATGATCCTTGAGGTCCCTTCCAACCTTACCATTCTATGATTCTATGATTCTAATACAAAGAGCTGCATAGAATAATACCCTGGGCAGCAGTTTATGATATTACACAACTCATGGATAATATGTCAGTCCATGCAACTGCCACTAATTGCCACTAATTACTCCAGTTATTTAGGTTCAGGTTCTGCCATTGCCCAAGCTTTCTATCCTACAACAGTTTGTGACAGAGGGCAAGCTGCTGTTGCTGTAGACTTCCACCGAAAGGTTTGACATTGTCCTTCTCAAAATAGTGATTTTTGCCTCAGTCCCAATAAACATGGAATTAGGCTTTTAGCTTTTCTGAGGTGCCTGTGGTGTGTGGCACTAAGCAGAGAGATGGTTTGTGGGGAAAACCAGAGCAGCAGCAAAGATGTTTCAGTGCTGTACTCCAGGCTGAGAAGTGCAGGAGAACAGAAGGCTTAGAGCAAGGGTAACAAAAGCTCACTAGGAGTATTTGAAAGGAAAATTAGGATATGCTGTGAAATGATATTTTACCCTTAGGACCTTGACCTGGAAAATGATTTTGAAAGATGCAAACAGGTGGGACATAGGCTGTGTTGTAGCTGTGTTAAGCCAGGAGAGATCCATCTCTTCTGCTTTAGAGTTTAATCGTTCTTCTAATGAGCTTTGAATGGAGCTAACTTCTTTACTTTCATGCTATGGCAATATGTGTATTGTGGGAGGAGGACTGAATTTTCTTATATTCTCTTAAGAGGTAGGGCTAATTGACTCAGTCTATGCTGGAATGACACTTGTGTTACCAGTAATTCATCCAGACTGTAAAATGTTCCACTTCAGACCAAGTTAGGAAAATAGTTGTAGTACTGTAAGTTACTCCAGGCATTTAAATGCAGTGTAGAGGAATAACTTATTTTGCTCCATAGCCTGTAATTTTTCTATCTAAGGAACATGTATCTGCTGCCTGCAGTGATATTTTTTTTTTTTTTAAGCATTTATGGGCTGAGTTTTGGTCACTTCTTTCAGAACTGTTGTATTAAATGATGAACAGGATACTTACATTAAATCCAAATATGTGTTTTGCTCAGGTTTTAAAGTTAAGAAGTTCAGTTTGGGGTTGTCATTATAAAAAAATTAAAGGAGGTAGATTTACTGGTTTAGTTAATCAGTTCCTAGTTCCAGTGACATCTCTGAGACTTAGCAGGCAAACTCAGTAGGGCTGGGCAAAGTATGAGTTGACAGAGATTATAACCTCATGGCCAAAATGTTATCCCCACAGCCACTCCACCCACCCATACTTTCAAAAAGAAAACATTACTTCTTCCCTTTATTTTGCTCCGTCCTTTTCAGGGCATTCAGCCTCATCTGAACTCAGTCCTATTCCAGCAAAGCCAGCATTTGCTGAATTCTCCTTCATGCAAAGTACCACCTGGCTAGCAGCAGCTTTGCTGTTAGTGTCATATCCTCTAAATTCTCTTCATGTACTGAATTTAATGTTTTTGATTTAGAAAAATCTAGTCTGCCAAGTGAAATGAATTTACTAGCAGAGCTCTTTGAGCAGAGAGCACTCTGTGACACAGAAAGTCCCGGATATGATTGTCTGTAAGTTTCATTAATTCTGGGAATTATGGGTGTCAAGTTGCCTTTGCTGTAAAGAGCAATTTCAGAAATGGTTCTGAATTGCATCTGTACACAAATTCCTGACCAAGTGTACCACAAATCCAGTGGATCATAAGAAGCTGTTTGATTTTGTTAGGGTGCTTACACCTGGCTTTGATATTTCTTCCTTTCTCCTTTTGCTAGTAAGAAAGCAAAGTCATCACAGGAGGTGACCTTGCCTGCCTTCGTTCTCCACCTCTCTACCACGGATAGACAGGTTCCTTCTGTTATTTAGCTGAGCATCCTTAAATGTATTTAGAAGCAGAGACTGGAACATTCTTGTGGCTGAGAGTCGTCTCTCTGCTTTCTCTGGCGAGAGAACTCAGTGCTTATAAACCTCATCTGAACCTCCGAACATGTAACAATGCAGTGCCAAATTGCAGTAATCTGCCAAGGGTATAATTATCTCATGACAGCTATACCCTTGGAGTTGTTGGGTTCTTATTATTGTAATGAAAAATCTTTATTATGGCTAAATTGTTTATTTTTGAGACTGGAATATTAAATTGGTACTTGCGAATGGTATTTTTCAGCAGTTATGGAGCTGACACAGATTGGAGAATCTCATATTTAACCTGACATTTCTAAATATCAGTTTTGTTTAGAAGCATCCCCTCTGCCATTCACAGGTCTCGTGCTGTCCCCACAGACAGACGAGCTGGATGAACAGAGGAAACTTGGAACCCTTCAGAGCAAGCTACTGACATGATTCCCCTAAGCTATATAGGTTGTTGTGTCCTTGAACTGCTGGAGGAGCTGGTTGACTTCTTTTGCCATCTGTCCTCTTCCCAGCCCATTGTCCCCAGTAACCTCTCCACTGCATGTTTTTGTCTCCTCCAAGCCCAAGCAGGCAGCTAATAGATCAAATTGTAGTCAGCTCATGCACCATCTTCCCTTCAAACTAATCAGAAGTCTTCCTTTGATGATTTAAATCAAGGGACCCAGGTCAGCGGTGTCTCAGGGGGCCGTTCATGTCTGTGATGTCAAAGGTTGTGATGAGATGTGTGTTTTCATGTGTAATCATTCCTGTTAGGGTAGAAACAAACTTGGGAACCCCTTCCCTGGTGCTGAGATTTGAAAAGCAGATGGTGTGCTACGTGGGACATAGGGCAGGGGTAGGAATGTGGTGGCACTACTTCAGACTTGAGTGACAACTCCTGTTCTTCCCTAACTCTGCCTGTACAACATTGCCCCTTTGCCCTGTGTTCTTGCAAATGAAAGTTTATACCTCAGCCTGGACTAATGGACAGGGCTCCAGAGGGAGGAACAGGTTTGGACTTTAGTAAGAAAGATGCAGTGTTGGTAGAGGGCTGTGTGGGATTGCCAGGTCACGGCCCAGCCTGTAGCTATGAGTTCATACAGTAATTCATGTTTGGTCGTAAGACTTGAATACCAATGCTGGCTTACAATACTTAGAATGCTGCACAGACTTTTTATATTTCATGTTTTTCATCTACTCTTTCTTTTCAGTGGTTTTAACTCATGATGTCTTGAAGAAGGCTAGAGGAAACCTGGAGGTAAGTAAAAGTTTTGCTTGCATTTAATTCCATGATATATCCTCACTAGCAGAATGTGCTATTGTGTCAACTGGACCTTCCAGAATTAGTTTGATTTGCTTCAGCTTTGCTACCTAATCAAGTCTGGGTGGCAGTGGTTTAGTGCAATAAATATTCTGCAGCCTCTAACTTTTTCATAGCATCATAAAAAGGAAGAAACCTTGAAGATCTGGTTCCAACCCCCCTGCCATGGGTAGGGACACCTTCCAGTAGACCAGATTGCTCAAGGCCTCATCCAGCCCCTCTGCAGGGAGGGGTTTCTGAGAACCTCTTCTCCCTCACCCTCCTCAGCAGTGCCTTCTGGAACACTTCCCCACATAGCTGCTACCAGAGTTTGAAAGTGATGACATAAAAAAGCCTTTCTGCTTACAGAAGCCTTACCACTTTAATTTGAAGATCTGCTGAACACAGAAGCTTCTGTTTGCAGATCCTTTTGCAGCATTATGGCCCAGGGGTAGGGACAAATTGCTGCAGTTGAAGTACTGTAAAATATTAATAATGATTATTGCTTTTCTAACCAGGTCTCACCAGCTGAGAATCAAAAATCACCTTCCTATGCCAGCAAAAAAAGAATGCTCTGAAGGACAAAGGTCCAGTAACAGAGACAGGTCCTGTGATTGCTGTTAGCTTCCTTATGCCTTACTATTTATTGATGTTAAAAAAAAAAATAAAAATTGTTCAGCTCTTTTACCAAAAAGAAAAAATACAAAAAAAGAAATCTTTTAGTAAATAACTTATTTAACATTTTCTGTACTGTAAAAGGTGGGTTTTAATATTTATTACAGACACGTGGTACTCGAGGTGTTGAAGAAAAAAAAAAATCCAGATTTTTTTTTTAAAGTTGGCTCATTTGAAATTTTATATTTGTACTTGTGATGTTATAAAGCTATTTGTTGGTAGAGGCAAACAGGTCCTGAATGAACCAAAAACGTGATCCACCTTCCAAACAGTTTCTCTGCTACTAAGAGAATGTAGGTTGAACCAGAGAAGAGTTCTGCTTCTTGTCTCTTTTTTTGTAGCCATGTCAGAAATGTTTGGTGTTGTAAATCTTTTTAAACAGTTGGAAGGTTCCGCTGGAACCTGCCTGACCCTGAGCTTTCTTATTGCCTGGTTAAAAACTTAGGTTGATGCTAGGTCTGGAAATGTTGGAGACCATTAAAATGAAAAATTATCTCAAATGTGTTCATTATTTTGTTAAAAATGTCCTACTTTGACTGCTCACTGAACAAAGCAGCAGTGCATTTATGTCCTGAGTTCAGCCCCTCCTGGCAATGTTGAAAGGTAAGGTGGGTAGGGTGGAAGTGGTGTCACAGCTTGGAAACATTCAGTAATCTATAAGCGACAGCTTGCTGCTGGCAAAACATTGGTGTCATCCTCTGACTCGCAGCCTGTGATCACGACAGAGGACAGAGGGCTTCCTGAGGGATGCAGGGGACAGTACTGAAATACTTTTTTTCTTTTACAACAACTGAAAAAGATGTCTTAAACATCTATTTGATTTTTTTCATTTGGCCCAAGGGTTTGGTTTGGCTCGATAAAGCAGGAAGCCAGGTTAGGGTTAAATGTACTAATTAAGGTTAGATGGTGGCAGGGTGACAGGTTAGGGACAGGAGGGAACAGAATCTCCTGTTTGATCTCTTCCTCATTCTGTCCCACACCTAAGTGCGAGGGCATGAAAGAGCCTAAGAGAGGAGTGGTGCAAGGAGGAAAACGGCAGAATGAGGATCAATGGGTGTGAAACAACATGAAAGGTTGTGAATGTGTGTGAATGAGCCTGTACACAAAACTGTGCAGCTGTGCACGTACGCAAAAGATGCCAATGACCACATTGGGCATGAACACGAATAGCCACGTATGCAAAAGGCATGAATGAAGGCCTCGTGTGCGTACGCAAAAGATGTCAGTGACCCCAATGTGCACATACGCAAATATAGGCGAATGATGGCACTGTGCACGCATGCAAATGTCTGCGAAAGTTGTCGTTGTGCACACATGCAAACATCTGTGAATGAAAATACCCGCGAGTGCAAAAGGACTGAATGAGCGCAAATATCTGCACCTCCCTGCCAATGCAAGTGGCTGCGTATGCTAGAAGATGTAAATGAACACACTGTGCGCACACACATATGGCCGCGGATGAGCGCGTTGCCTGCGTATGCAAAGATCCGCCAACGCAAATGTTCGCGGATAAATGCAAAGAATCCGTGAACGCAGATGTCCACGAATGAGCACAGTGTCCGCGTATGCAAATATCCACCAACGCAAATATCCACATATGCAAATGTCCGCGCGTGAGCGCATTGTGCGTGTACACAAATATCTGCTGAGATGGCAGTGAATGAGGCCATTGCCCTCGTGCGCAAATATCCGTATAAGCAAATGTCTGGGGGCGAGCGCATTTTCTGTGTGTGCAAAGAGCTGCGTACGCAAATGTCTGCGGTTGAGTGCACTGTCCACATACGCAAATATCTGCATATGCAAATGTCCATGACAGAGTGCGTTGTCCATGTACACAAATATCTGTGTACGCAAGTGTCTGCTGAGTGCATTGTCCACGTACGCAAATATCCGTGTACGCAAATGTCCATGACAGAGTGCGTTGTCCACGTACGCAAATATCTGCGTACGCAAATGTCTGCTGATGAGCGCATTCGTGTACTCAAATTTCCACGACTTTGTTGTCCACATACGCAAATGTCAGTGAATGAGCGCATTTTCCACGTGCGCAAATGTCCGCGTATGCAAGTGGCAGTGAATGAGTGCGTTATCCGCGTACACAAATATCCGTGACTGTGTTGTCTGCGTACGCAAATGTCCACTACTGAGCGTATTGTCCATGTATGCAGATATCTGCGTACGCAAATCAATATCTGCATACGTGAATATCTGCGGATGAGCACAATATCCGTGTACGTAAATACACGCAAATGTCCATGCTGCCGCAAGAGCCACGAATGTGCATGTATGGAAAAGCTGGTAATGAGCCACTTTTTAAACTTTTGAGCAGTAGAATGTATAATGGAGGCAAGGGGGAATGAAAGAATGAAGGGGAGGGTAGGTAAAGAAGAAAGAGAGAGGTAGGAAAGACTAAAAAAAAAGGGGGGAAGGAAAGATGGAAAAGGGAGGGTGGAAAAAAAGACCTAAGGGGTGGGGAGAAGTAGAGAAAGACAGTATAGACAAGACAAAAGAAAGAGGGAGTGAGAGTGGCACTCATCTGCCTTGGAGCACCTCCACCTGCAACTGCAACTCTTACCTGCATGGGCATGAACCTTCATCGCTCCTTACAGCTGCCAGGTTACTTGCACCTCAAGTCCATCCCTGGCCAGGAAGACTCCTTTGGACAGGCCCTTGTCTGTAGCTGACAGCAGAGGGAGGCAAAACCATTTGTCTGGATTAGAGGAAAAATGCCAGAAAAAGTTAAAAATAAGCTTTGCAAATTGAAAATGGATGGGGGGGGAGGTAAGGGAGGAGCATGCAGGCAAACTTGTTCTTCAGTCTCTTCACACATTATTGTCCTCACAGCTCAGTAAAAACGTCAAGTTAATTTTACTAAGTAGCTAAATTACAGACACTCAGATGTAATCAGACTCTGCTATACATTTCAACTCTCAAAATTAATCATCCTACGTTTTTGAGTTATAACACCTGAAGGAAACAGCTGTACATCTATATATAGCACACCCATCTCTTGGTCTTCTCACAGCATTTTTTTTCCCCCCATGCCATCTGTACTTATTTATTTATTTATTTCTAATTAAATAAACACTTTCCTTTTCCTGAGCTGATTTGATATTTCGCCATGGTCCTTGTTCTGCACTCTGAGCTCTTATCCTGACCCCTTTTTCATTCTGCTCAGCTCCCATTGGTGCATGCATTTCAGAGCACAGTGTAGAATGGTTTAGGTTGGAAGGGACCATTTAGTTCCAGCCTCCCAACTGCTCAAAACTTCATCCAGCTGCTCAAAACCTTATCCAACCTGGTCTTGGACAACCCCCAGGGAAGACATCAACAGCCTCCTTAGGTAACCTATTCTATAGTCTCACCATCCTTGTACTTAAGACCTTCTTCCTAATACCCAGTCTACTAAACTCTCAGTTTAAAACCATTCTCCCTTGTCCTGTCACTAGATACCCTTAGGAAAAGCTCCTTTCCAGCCTTCCTGTAGGATCGTTTCAGGTACTGGACAGTAGCTATAAGGTCAGCCTGGAGAAGAGAAAACTCCAGGGATGAACAACCCCAGCTCCCTCAGCCTATTCTTGTAGCAGAGGTGTTCCAGTCCTTGGATCATCTTTGTGGCCCTTCAGACTCTCTCCAACAGCTCTTTGCCCTTGCTATGACAGGACTCCAAAACTGGACATAGTATTTGAGGTGGATATTTGATTGACTGTGGGGATAAAAAGAGAAATAGACTGAAGTGTGCAGTATATCATTATCTCTTTAGAAACAGATGATCCTACAGGATCAAAGTATTTGATCTAAATGAGAAGTGTCTCTTAAACACAAACAGTTTGCTGGGCTGCTTTAAAAATAATTAAAATAAACCAGAAAACCACTTACCAGATCGAGGGCTGCAGAAGACAGAGCTCATGGAGTGTCAAACTTTGTTCCCATTAAGCAAAATTAAATTTCCCCTTAATAATTATGAGGGAGAGAAATAAGCAGTGTAAGCAAATGAAATTAGAGGAGGGGCTCATTTGTTTAGTGAACTCCTGCATATAAACAGCTGTAACATTTCTCAGTATCTCCACCCCTCCTGAGTCTGGATGATGGCTGGAAGAAGGGAGGTTTAGATTGGGCATTAGAACTACCTGAGAACAAGCTTCCAAGTAAAGCTGCCTCTGACAAAGTGAGAAAACAGGAACAGTATTAAAAAAATAAGAAATCATAGGGAGTTGGTTCTATTAAAAAGTGCAGGTTGTAGTGGGGTTGGTCTGTTCTCCCTAGTAGCAAGGGACAAGATGAGGAAACGGCCTCAAGTTGCACCAGGGGAGGCTTAGGTTGGACCTGGTAAGAAACTTCTTCACTTAAAGGGTTCTCAAACACTGGAACAGGCTCCCCAGGGAAACTCCTACTCATGCAGATGTTTAAGAAATGCAAAGATGTGGTGCTGAGAGACAGCACCAGCCTTGGTAGTGTAAGAGAATGGTTGACTTTGATTTTAAAGGTCTTTTCCAACCTAAATGAGTCCATGATTCAAAGTGCAAGGTGATTTGAAATATCACAGAGAGTAGATTGGGAACAAGCATTTGTGTAGGTCGGGGGAAACCCATGGATCTGTTTGTCTTACCCATGGCCTTGAATCTCCACTCCTTTTGTAGGCTTGCAGGCAGTGGGCAGGCTGTGGTCTCTCTCCTGCAGGATGCTGAAGACCTGATGAGGAAAAAGAAAAAAGAGAAAAAAAGAAAAGGAAAAAGAAAAAGAGAAAAAAAGAAAAGGAAAAAGAAAAAGAGAAAAAATAAAAGGAAAAAGAAAAAGAGAAAAAAAGAAAAGGAAAAAGAAAAAAAGAAAAAATAAAAGGAAAAAGAAAAAGAGAAAAAAAGAAAAGGAAAAAGAAAAAAGTATTTTTCCTTCTCCTTAGGTCTCCTACCAGCCAGGGCCGAGCAGGGTATTCCAGGCACACAGAGACTCCGGGGGCTGCTGGGCAACCCCAGCCACCCTGTCAGGGCACAGCGTGAGAACAAGCTTCCAAGTAAAGCTGCCTCTGGCAAAGTGAGAAAACAGGAACAATATTAAAAAAAAAAGAAATCATAAGGAGTTGGTTCTATTAAAAATAAAATCAATGCTAATGCATTCAGGTGTTTATAAACAAGAGCACAGCAGCTTTGGCTGGCATTTTAATCTCCACAAAAACCAGTTTCAATGCGGGGGGGTG
>VWZE01011253.1:101439-127763 GCA_013396675.1 Eubucco bourcierii
TAGGAGGGGGACAGAGCTTTTGTGGGGATGGGGCAGACTGTTCCCAGCTGTCTGACAGAAACACAGAATGGAAGGAACCTCTGGGGGCATCATCTAATCCAACACCCTTGCCAGAGCATGTTGCACAGGATGGCATGCAGGCAGGTTTGGAATGAGTCCAGAGGAGACTCCACCACATCTCTAAAGCAGCTTGTTCCAGTGCTCCAGCACCCTCAATGTAAAGAAGTTCCTTCTCGTGTTTAGGTGGAACCTCCTGTGTTTTGCCTCATGTCCTGTTGCTGGGCACCACTGAAGTAAACCTGTCCCCATCCTCCTGCCACCCACCCTTTAAATATTTGTAAGCATTGGTAATATTCCCCCATAGTCTTGTCTTCTTCAGGCTCGAAAGCCCCAGGTCTCTCAGCCTTTCTTCTTAAGAGAGACATTCCTGTCCCCTTACCATCTTTGCAACCTTTGCTGTACCCTCCCAAGAAGTTCCCTGTGCTTCTTGCATCTGGGAACCCAGAGCACGGCAGACAGCCCCGGGAAGCTGAGCAGAGGGGAAAGCTCCCACTTTACATTTGGGGTTTATTTTAGACATGCCTGAGCTAGATGGAAAAAAAAAAAAAACCCAAACAAAACTGTCATCACTTCCAAATTAACAGAAATGACAATATGGAAAGGAAAATATAAAAAGAAAATGTCAGTGCTCCAGAATTCTCCTGACACCGAAATCCTGACTGACAGGCAGCCGGAGCCTGACCCCCAAACACCCATGGACGTGAGCTGTATGAAACCAGGGTGGGCAAAGCTTTTGCACCCTGGGCAGACATGAGCTGTGGGTTAAAGCACCAAGCTGGAGGCAGCTGTGGGGCTGTGCTGTGAGCAGGAACACCTGTGTGTTCTGACCATGCCAGTGTGGGTGAGCCCAGCCTGCTCCTCCATGTCCCCCAGCCACTGCTGGTGGCTGTGACCAGCTCTACACACCCAGACACACAGAGCCCAGCATAGCTGCATCACCTGCAGTGCCAGGCTTGCATAGTATATACCACCCCCATACTTTTGTCCCCACACTTTCCCTTCCTGACCTCACCCAACTACCTGAAAGGAGGTTGTAGAGAGGTGGGGGTCAGTCTGTCCAACTAAGTGACAAGTGATAGAACAAGAAGAAATGGACTCAAGTTGCACCAAGGGAAGTTCAGGTTGGATAATATTAGGAAGAATTTCTTCACTGAAAGGGTTCCAGAACAGGCTGCTGAGGACAGTTGTGGAGTCCCCATCCCTGGAGGTATTTGGGAGGCAGCACTTAGGGATATGGATGAGTGAAGGACTTGTCAGTGTTAGGCTAATGACTAGACCTGATGATTTTAAAGGTCTTTTGAATCCAGGCAATGCTGTGATTCTGTGAGCTCCACCTTTGCTCCTCAGGTCCATTTCGAGCCTGTTTTGAGGAATGCCACTAGATGGCAAAAGCAGGTTGTACTGGCACGGGAGTGGGGCCACGGCCCTGGAAGCCAGGCTTGGACCTAGCCGTGCAGAACCCAGCACGTACCTGTGGCTGTGGATCCTCCAGGACAAAGCTGCTGCTCTGGGATTGTGCTCACACCACTCTGGCACGGCTGCTGCTTGCAGAAAACTGAAATAAACCTGAGCACACCTTGAAGGATCAGGCCTGGGCTCATTAGTGTGAATGACGTTAAAAAGATGAGCTTTGGAGCCAGGGCTTACTGACTTAGTGCTCAAATGGAAAAAAAAAAATTCTAATCCCAAACAGTCTTAAAATGTGCTCTACATTGAATAACAATGATCCAGCAGCCACTGGCATTGCCATCGAGGTGCAATTACCAGCACATTTAGTGCTTGCTGCAGCTTGGGTGCTGCCCTTTCCTCCAGGGTGCCCAGCACTGAACCACTCACCTCTGCCTGGTGGATGGATCAAGCCCCTCACTCTCCAGGGTGAAACAAAAGCAAACCAGACTCCATCTCCTCCTAAAATGCCATTTTTTCCCCCTACAACAACATTTGACATCAAACCCACAGCTCAGTATCCAGGTTTCACACCATGCTCTGGCCATGGGGCACTGCTCTGGAGGGCTTTGCTCTGGGAGAAGGGCTGTGGGCTGCTGCCTCTCCTGCTGTCCTGCAGACTCATTCAAGATCTAGCAGGGGGTGAAGCATGCATAGATGAGAAAGAACCTGGGTCACTTTACTCCTGTTTTTTCCAGGGAGAAAGGTTGCAACATCTATTTGCAGAAAACACCCCCTGCAGGGAAAAGAGGTTGCATCCTCCAGCTTCTGGGGCTGCCAGCACAAGAAAGACATGGTCCTGTTGGAGTGGGTCCAGAGAAAGCCATGAAGATGAGCAGAAAAGTGGAGCACCTCTGCATAAGCACAGGCTGAGAAAGTTGGGGCTGTTTGGCCTAGGGAAGAGAAGGCTGTGGGAAGACCTTGTGGTCCTTCAGTACTTGGAAAGAACCTACAGGAGGGCTGGGGAGGGACTCTTCATCAGGGAATGTAGTGATAGGATGAGGAGTGATGGTTTCAGAGAGGGGATTTAGGTTAGAAGTTAGAAGAAATTCTTCACTGTGAGGGTGGTGAGGCACTGGCACGGGTTGGCCAGAGTAGTTGTGGGTGTCCTGCTTCTGAAAGAGTTCAACAGCAAGCTGGACAGGGCTTTGAGCAACTGGTCTAGTGGAAGGCCATGGCAGAAGGGTTGGAACTAGATGATCTTTAAGACCCCTTCCAATCCAAACCAGACTATGACTGTAGGATTCTCCAGGCTGCAAAAACAGCAACTAGCAACAGCAGAGGAAGCCAAGGCTGCTGCTGGGCAGGTGACACTGAGAAGACAAGGAAGATTTCAAGTCACTGTAATGGCCTGTTGCCATCTTTCTGTCCCTCTTTCCAGCATCCTCACACACACAGCATATAAATACATTTTGCACAGCTCTCTCCTGCCTCCAGAGAAGCAACACACAACACAAGCTTCCAACATCATCTCAGTGTTGCAACACATCTCTGCACAACAGCAAACCAAAAGCAATAAACTAACCACTAACCACTTTTCCTACCTACCTACCTACCCAGAAAGCCACTCCTCTGATTAGCTCCCAACACCACCAAACCAAGCCCTTGGACACCTCTGGGCTCTCCCCATCCATCCAGGCCCCCCAGGACCCACAGCTGTCCCTGTTCTGTCCTGTGTTCAGACCTGCTGCTCCACATTCCAAGCCCATAGAATCTTGATCTTTAATTTTTGAAGTGACCCCTCTTGAGAAAAGCTCCTCACAGCCTATTTTTCATCTCTTTTGTCATTTCTTTAGCAAGGTAGATGTTACAATAGGGTTTTTTTTTAATTCCACACCCCCCCCCACCCCCAAAGCCCTGTCAGAGGAATCTGCTTGGGTAATTCGCTGGAGCAGTTGCTGGGCCATGCATTATGCATGAGATGCAATCTTTATTTTTGCACTCTGTGCATTCTGAAGCAGGGATGGCATCTCGTGCCTGCACGCAAAGTGAACATCAGCAGCTCAAACAAGAAAAGAAAAAGGAAAAAAAAAATAAAAAGAAAGTACCCATTTGTTTAAAGGAAAGCATTAAAAAAAGCCCAAAACAAACCCAAACCCAACAACCCAAAACCTCCTCTGTTCTTTCTAGCTAGGATTGCTATCAGAGCAGTCCAACAGCAAGAGCAGGCAAGTTCCTCTCATGTGCAGTCCTCTGCTGATTAAATGGGCTCAGGGTGGCTGTGCTCAGTGTGTCCAGCAGGTCTAGGGAGATTCTTCTCCCCTTCTGCTCTACCCTGGTGAGACTGCACCTGAAGTGTGGCCTTCCCAATTCCGGAGAGACAGGGACTTGCTGGAGAGAGGCTGACATCAAGCCATGAGGATCACAGAATGTTAGAGGTTGGAAGGGACCTCCAGAGATCGAGTCCACCCTCCTCCCAAAGCAGGGTCACCCAGGGTAGTTTGCACAGGAATGCATTCAGGTGGGTTTTGAAAGCCTCCAGAAGAGGAGACTCCACAACCTCTCTGGGTAGCCTGTTCCAGGATGCTTTGGGAACTTTAGCATGCCCCCTATGAAGAGAGACTGAGCCCTGGGGCTGTTCAGTCTGGAGAAGAGAAGACTGAGAGGGGAGCCGATTAATGCCTATAAACATCTGAGGGGTGGGAGTTGAGTGGATGGGACCAAGCTCTTTTCAGTGGTGCACAGCAGTAAGATGAGGAGCAATGGATACAAACTTGAACATAGAAGGTTTCACCTCAACACGAGGAGAAGCTTCTTTAAAGTTAGGGTGATGGAGTGCTGGAACAGGCTGCCCAGAGAGGTTGTGCAGTCTCCTTCTCCAAAGACTTTCCAAACCCACCTGGATGCATTCCTGTGTGGCCTACTATCCTAGGGGGTCCTGCTTTTGCCATGGGGGGGTTGGACTCAATCTCTGGAGGTCCCTTGCAACCTCTACATTCTGTGATACACAGGCAGCATTGCTGGTGAGCCCACAGGAGTTCACTGAGCAGCAGCCAACACACCCTCAGACTGGAGCTCAGGTGGCACATGTCCTGTCCTAGGAGGTGGTTTCCTCTCTCCATCCCTCTTGCATATACACACAAATACAAGCACATACATCTGCTGCTGGGGACACAGCCTGCACCAGTTACTGCTGTTCACATGGTTTGTGCTGCAAAGGTTTTCAGAGTGTAGGAGGCCAAACCCCAAAGGCCACATTCACCAAGGCTTTAAGCCTTTTTGCCACATCATAGAAAGTTTCCAAGGATGAAGCCTCCAGACCTGCCCTTTGCCAATCTACTTCTCCCAACACACACTCCCTTCACCACCCCAAGGGCTGAATGCCTACTGCTTGGTGTCCACCAGAAGCAGGTGCCTTGCTGTGCAGTGGAGATATGGTAGCAGCTGGTGACACTGGAAGGTCAAAGGACCAAGGTACATGCTGCTAAGTGTTGTGTCAAAAGCCTTCAGATGAAATACGTAAGGCAGAACCACACACTCCCCCAAAAGATGAAGAAAATTCAGAGGCCAAAGCTTCCTCAGCAACCCNCTCAGCACCTCCAATACTCCCTCACATAGAACCATGGTGGGCAGAGGCTTCTCCTTCACCCACCCTCCCCAAGATGATCAGCAGGAGGTCACCCTGCTCAGGGGCGAGGGTGAAACCTTCTGCTCTGTGGCCGTGGCACCACCCACAGGCACAACAGCTTGAGACTGCCAGGAGAAAGGGAAGGACAAGAAACCAGCTCTGCTAATCCCAAGAAGAGCACAAGGAGTGGAAAAGAATCAGAAAGTGCTCCCATGAGGAAGGATAAAGGGGAAAAACAGAAAAAAAATTGCCAGAGATTGAGTAAGAGGGAGAGAAAGAGGACACATGGTAAAGGAACAGGATAAAATGGGGACCAAGGACAATTATTTTTGATCCTTTGGCTTCGGGGCTAATTTATGACAGTGGTAAATCATGCTTAGGAATAGGCAACAGGACAGCCAGAGCCTGGATGTTATTTAGACAGCACGATCATGATATTAATGTTCAGAAGAGTGGAACATTTTAACTGCCTGCAGCCCACATCTCACTCCTCACAGTCTCCCCTCCTGCACAGCATAAAGAAGTACAGCACACCCCAGAGTCCAGAGCTCAGTGTTGGGGCAGGAAGGATTTGTGGAAAGGCACAGGGTTGGGCTTCCTTATCAAGAGCCCACCCTGAGCTGGGCTCAGGCTGCAGCACCACATTCGCCTCTCTCCCCAGCCCTATGCTTTGGTGCTGCCCACTCATCTGCAGATGCTTAGGCACCCACCAAGGCAGATAAAAAGGTGTAAAACCCAAAAACAGTTAAAAAGAGAGACCTACATGCTGCCTGGACCCACACATACCCAAGTGAAGAGGAAAGTGGGGATACAAGAGCTTCAGCCATGGTTTCTGGGATGGAGATGAGTGTATAAACTAACCAGGTGCTGCTGAGCTTTTTATCACACCTCCACAGCTTATCTCACTTGACAGGGGAAAAATCTTTATGCTATATAAAGATGGTGTATATATAGAAAGAAACTTTCTAGGGGCTGGAAGAGGCAAGGAGGTTTGTTACAGATCCTGGGAAGTGCAGGAGCTGCCCCACCCCCACAGCTCTCCTCCACCCACCTGTGGTTCAGCAAGGAGAAGCTCACAGGAGCAGCAGTTCCTTCAGGCTTTGTTAAGATACCTGCACTGTACAGGGCTGGCATGATGCAGAGCAGTCACTCCCTGGTGCTCTGCCCAGCTCTGCACCAATCTTAGAAGTGCCATCTCTGTCCTCTGTCCTGCTCCTCCTAGCTTGACCTGCTGGTGTGAGCATCCCACTGCTCTTCCCATGGTTCTGGCAAGACACAGCCAGGACACAGGCAGGGATCCAGTACTCAGCACTGAGCTCTGCCAGCCCTCAAGGCAGCAAGTGATGTTGGCAGCCTTGGAAAACGGTGTCAAAGATGTGTAAAACCAACCTGCTTTGCCTGGAGTCATCAGAGCAAATGATGCATCCTCCAGCAGTCAGGCAACAGGAAATTAAATATCTCCTTTGTGTGGATGGGAGAGGCAACCTCTCCACTTCCCCTGAGCACAATTTGATCCCCTTTGCTCCCAATTTCCCCTCCAGTATCACTTGTTGTGAAATCCACATTGTGATCCCAAGGTACTCTTTGGCCATCAGACAAGAGCTCAGTGTTAATATGCAGGTCCTGCAGAGCTCCCCACATTCCCCTGCCCTCAAGGCATGATGACAACAGACAAAAACTGCTCCATTCCACCAACCAATCTTTCCTGAGCTCTGACAGCCTCCACCAGTACGATGTGTGTGTGTGACTGGCTCCATCAGCATTCTGCTTGCCTACAGCCACAGCAGGTTGGTGGTTTTTTTTTTTTTTTTTTTTTTTTTTTTTTTTTTTTTTTTTTTTTGTGTAGTTGGGAATATATTTAAGAAATGTGTTTACTTAGATCCCATAAAAGTACAATAAACTTATCTCCAGACATTGCATTAAAGAAATACTGTGATTTTAAAAGTTACTTTGTTCTAAAACTCCTCCAGGCAAGAAAAGATAATAAAAAATAGCAAGCCACTGGTGAGTAAGGTAAAAAGAAAAAAAAAAAAAAAAGAACTGAACCATGCTGCTCTAATTCCACTCAATGGCTTATCCCTGACAGAGCAGAACGTGCTGCACATGTGGGATGAGAAGTTGAGATGTCTCGTGGAAAGCCATGAATTTATAACCATGGTAAACAAGGGTTGATGGAGACAGCAGAGGGGTTTCAGGGTGAGGTTGGTGTTACTGAGTCCAGCAGATGTCATATTTGCACTTTTAAGTGCCCTAAGGTGGTTTGAACTGCAGTACAGATTGTCTGGTGTTTGATATTCTAAACCTGCCTCCATCCATCATCGTCAGCAACTGTCGAGAGAGCAGAGGACAAGTTTTGGTTGGAGCCTGACTGGTTTTTGTTGGTGTAAAGGCAGAGGTGCATATGGTCCTGCAACCTGACATTGCTGCCCCTTCTGCTGGATAAATGTGACTTTAAGCAGGACCAGGGCTAACTTCCACCCCAAAACCAATTTGCCTGGCGGAATTGAGCCGGTGGAGAAGGGAAGGTGTTTGTATTTCTGCCCACTTGAATGCCAGCTCGCGTGCAGCCGCTCCCCTATAGGTTTTAGTTACAGCTGATGCTAATGCAGAGAGAAAGATCAATACCAAGTGAGTTGGCCTGGTAACCTCCACAAACAGTGCAGAATTTACACCCAGACTTGACACTGGCAAACTGAGAAACGTCATGACAATTTGATGCAGCCTTGTAACGATCTGCTCCCCGTGGGCCCTCGAGGTCTCTCACTCTGCGCTGGTTTTCCCCTCTGAGCTCCACTTTTCAGGAGTGATTTTGCAGCTCCTACTGCAGTTTGTCAGAGATGCCCTATCTGCTGTGTCCCCTGGGACACCTACCAGCAGCAACCTCAGTGAGACCAAGAGGAGAGTCTCACTAGACACCTCCACACTCTTCTTCATGGAGAGGTGAGCTGTGGAGTTTCTCTACTCTAAATGCACCCTCTGCCCTTCAGAGCCCTTGGCCACCTGTGCTGCAGAGTGGTCACCCTAAGGTGATGCATGGCCATTACCTTTGCCACCCTTGCATCCTCTGCCAGAGGCTGCAGCCTCCAAGCCTCCTTGATATTTCTGCAGAAACTATGAACTTTGCCTCAATGCGAGAAGTAAAGAGCCACCAGCTTGTGGAAGACAACAAGAACAGGTTCCAGCCTGGGGAAAACCAAAGCTTTACAGTTGTACCTATTATGGGTTGGGGGACCTCCTCAGCCCACCACACCCATTGGTTTGCATAGTGCCAGCATGCAGCTGTGGAAGACTCTCTAGATCTTGGCTTGGATCCCACCCCAGGGAGCTCCACCAGCTCCCCAGGGAACAGTCACAAGAGTGATGGCAACAGACTTGGGCTCAAGACCCCATCATAGTAAGGGATTGATTAAAGGCTTTATTAGCATGAGCTTGTGTGGCAATCACATCACTTACAAGCTCCAGTAAAACACTTACACCACTCTATTACTTGGTCTTTCTCTGCCACATCACTCTTCTGTAAAATACTTCATGAAGTGGTTTAAATTTTCCTGTCATCTTTTCCCCTTGTGCCTCTTGGCCATAAACTCAGCCTGGGTTTAACAGCAAAGAGCTCAGCTGAGCAGAGCTTGCTGGGAGGGGGAAGCCACCTTCACTTTTTCATGGTCTTAAAATTCTGAGCTCTGAAAGCATGAAACATGGTGAAATCATGCAATGGCTTGCCCAGTGTAAAAATATGCAAACCAAAGTGGTTTCTCATGAGCCCAATGGTAAAAGTCTGCATTCACTGTTTGCAGCAGGTGTTTTGGTGAGTCTTAAACTTCTCTGGGTTCACAGAGTGAGGCAGAGGATGCTCCTGGCAAGCTGAGATTTCAGGTCTATTTTTACTAAAGACACCAAAGGACTGATTCAAGCACATGTGTATAGGAGAAGGAGTTCTTCTCTCCAGCACTGCTAAGAACTATTTGCAAGACATCAGGGAAACAGACCGAGACACACCTCCAAAATCCAGCCAACTCCACAGTGATGGAGACCTTAAAACCTGCCCTGCCTTTCTTTTCTCCTTTGCCAGCAGGCTTATGGCATGGTGGAGGGTTGAGGAGAGACACAGTCCTCCCCAGAGAGCTTTTGAATACACTAAGGTCATAGAATCACAGAAACACCCAGGTTGGCAAAGCCCTTCAGGATCAACAAGTCCAACCTAGAACTCTGCTTTACAAGATTCACTTTAAATCATAGCCCTTAAGCACCACATCCAAACAATCTCTAAACACATCCAGGGTGGGTGACTCCACCACCTCCCTGGGCAGCTCATTCCAGTCCCTGACCACCCTCTCCAGGAAAAAAACTTTTCCTAATGTCCAGTCTAAACCTCCCCAACCTCAGCCTGAGACCATTCCCCCTTGTTCTGTCTCCAGTTACCTGTGAGCAGAGCCCAGCAGCAACCCCTCCATGACATTCCTTCAGGTAGCTGTAGACAGCAATGAGGTCTCCCCTCAGCCTCCTCTTCCTCACACTAACCATCCCCAGCTCCCTCAGTAGCTCCTCATAAGATTTATTCTCCAGGCCCTTCCCTAGCTTTGTTGCCCTCCTCTGGACCTGCTCCAGCACCTCCACATCTCTCCTGTATTGCAGTGCCAAAAAGTGAACAAAACACTCAAGATGTAGCCTTACCAAAGCCACCTCCAAGGGCACAATCACCTCCCTCTGAGGTCAAAGAGCTTCAGCCCTTGACTGAGGTTTCAGGTCAGGAGGACAGACACACAGACACCAATCACATCCAGACATACAACACAGTGAGGATCACAGAGAGCATCATCTGTGTACGTGAGCCAAGCAGGTGCCCTACACCAAGCTTTCCCCCTTCAGACCTTCACATCCTCCCTGGTCTGCTTTGCCTGAAGTTGAGACTTATCTTTACCAAAGAATCAATCTCTAGACTCCTTCTTTTTTTCCAACTTTGGAATACTGCTCCTATCATGTTGCTCTAACTATCATTGTTTTCTTTTCTTTCCTTTATTTTGTGTTCTTTCAGGAATTGCTACAGCTGAGAGAGCAGAGAAATTAAGCTGTGCAGGATTGCCTCCTGCATTGATAGATTCTTATTCACGGACAGACTTGAAAAAAAAAAAAATCATTGGGCTCTCTCCTTGCTCAGAAATGTGCATTCCATTAGCTCTGGTATAAGGCACAACACAAACCAGAGGAAAGAGAAACCAGTGGGCAGCTAGAAAACAGAGGCAGAGTAAATTATTGTAGTCAGTATGCAAATCAGAGAACTTTGGTTAGTACAAAATGATCCTGATGAGAGGAACAGTCAATCCCTCCTTGGAGTTGCAATGAAAGCCTATGGCTGAAAGGCTCTGTGTGAATTTGGTAGCAGAGATAAGACAGACCCAAACTCCAGTGAGCATCACTTGCTTGCAATTGATTAGCTGCTCTACTTCAAGCTGGAAAACATGTACACTGCTCTGGGAAAAAGAGGAGTGGAGAGCACCCTGACTGAGAGCCACCCTGCACAGGCATCTGAAGGAAAGCTGGTAAACAAGCCAGGGACAGTGATCCCATTGCATGGTGACAAACAGGCTGGCTCTGTCCCGTAGGGGTTAGAAAGAGGAGCAGAGGCCATCCAGACATGGTGAGATGCCAGGTCCCAGGCAGGTCTGGCAATGGGAGCAGGAAAGCTCAGCACCAGGAGACATGAGCGTGACAAACAGTGCTCGCTGGTAATTACTGCCCTTGCTGGCACCAGCTCCTGAGAACTGCTGGGCACTGTGCCCAGCAGCGGGCACACAGCACCACTGGGATGGGGGAGTTACACAGCAGCTCTCCAGCTCCTCCAGACATGGCATGAGCAGCGTGTGAAATCCTTTGCACAGCAGGTGGAGCACGGTGCTCCCCGGGTGGCCTTTGGCACAGCCAGATCAGTGCCCACTCCCCACCTCAGCCAGCAGTGGGAGCCTGCCCCCTCTGCGTGCTGCGGCTCCAACTGGATGAGCCCCATCCTGCTGGGCGGGCAGGTGGCAAAGCAGGACAATCGCTGTCGATTTGGCTGTGCACAGCTCCCAGTTGTGCTTGCAGCCAGCCCAGCTGAGCGCCTGCCAGCAGCACTGGGGCCCCTCTGCCTCCTGCCCTCCTCCACCTGTTAGCTCACTCCGTGCAGAGGAGGATGATGCTCATCTGAGCAGGGCTCTGGACAGAGCCTGGCATGACAGCAGCTCACAACATGGAGGTCTCTGGCCACAGCCAGTGGGTAATTACAAGTTTATCTGCTGTGGCAGCAGGTGGGAGTTAAAGCTGGGACCTCAGGCAGGTCTTGGTGCCCCCACACCAGAGCAGCAACCTGCAGGGACCAACTGACATTTGCCATACAAACTGCTCCTCATTTTCTCAGCACGATGCCCTAGGTTGAAAGCACCATCCCAGCAGCACAGGCACATCTCCCATGGCTTTGTGTCTTAGGGCAAATGGCAAGATCTGATTAAAGTTGCTCCCACAGCTGGGATGTTCATGAGCAGCTTTCCCACACGGACAGGTTAGGGTCTAATGAATGGCTGAGCCTTCAGGGCTGAGCTTTCTTCAGCTGAGGCACGAACACGACACCTTTCTGCAGCATGACTCTTCCCACAAGCACCCATGGGATGTTAACAATGTGTGAGGTTTGTGAGCACACAGCAAGTGCAGAGAGAAGGAAGGAGGTGGCAGTGGCAGGGAGAAGAGGAAAGTATAAGGTGGTGGGAGAGCAGTCTGGGGAGCTATCAGGACTAGAATCCAGCATAGATATCAAGTAACTTTAAAGCTAAAGCAAGGTAACAACTGCAGGAGTGCATCATGATTTGTTCACATGCGTTAATGGAAACATACCTGGGCCATTTCTGTTGGATTGGGTTGAAATCCAGAGAAACTATTCAGATGTGTACATACCTGTGGAGACTGATCATGGCAACTTCTTCCCTCACAATGGCAACCTCTTCCCTCACAACCTCTGGCTGCAAAGGTTGTTTAAAAAACCCCCACAAATATCTTCCCCCAGGGCATTACAGAACAAACCTTCCCTGCAGAGCAGACCTTCCCTCTTAACACACTCCCTCCATACCAGTAAGGCTTAGGGCACTTTGATGAAGGTCTGCAGAGCCATGAATTTCACCAGGAGAGGGAGGAAAGAAATGCTGTGAATCTTAGAAAGGCTCCTGCAGTCCCAGCAGCCCTTGTGGGAGCCCTGTCAGAGACTAGCCAGAAAGTAAGACCTGCACACAAGCCAAATGGCAGTTTGTAGTGGTCCACCCATGCAGAGGTGATTATGTGATGTGGAGATGGATCTTTCCAGCTGGAGGTATTTTAAACACATAGAAAATAATGTCAGAATCATAGGACTGCAATCTTTAAATTATATTCAAAAAAGATGCTCAAAGCATATATCATTGAATTATGAACAGCTTTGGCAGCTTTATTGATGATGTTGAATCTGGTTGACAGATGCATTTACACTGCATAAGCATTTGAGATGCTAGAGTAATTGCTTATTAGTCTTGTTGTGAGGCAAAACACCAGATTGAAATAAATAGGAGCTCATGAACACAGAATTTTGCTGCCTCTCTGATTATTTTTTCAAGCTAACCATCTGCTAAGCATCTGGGATTCTTAGATTCAAAGATCCATACCACACACAGGTGGGAATTAAAAAATACAAATAGAAGGAGCTTAAGAACCCAAACAAACTATAATATAAAATTGTCCAAAATGACTAAGGAGTTTTTTTCCCTTAGCTTGCATACAAATGTAAGAAGTTAGGTTCTTATGGGACATCCTACACACCAAGTAGATGTACAACCAAGCAACAGCCTCCACTTCATGCATCAGTGCTCCTCAGCATGTGCCAGGGCCAAAAACTGGTCTGTAGTGTTCTCTAAGGTGGGGCATGGAGGGACTGCAGAGCAGCAGCCAAGCAGGGTCCTTGGCAGTAGTGATCTCCACAAATGAGGCATACTGGGAGAATCCAAATTCCTCTGAGGCCACCTGAAAGACTTCCAGGACTCTGTAAGGGATTTGCTCACAAGAATCTCAGTAGGCATCATAAGACTCTGTTATGTCTCTCTCCCTTGCTAACAGACTTTAAAAACTTTTTTACACAGAACTTTAGAGGTTGGAAGGAACCTCCAGAGATTGAGTCCAACCCCCCTGCCAAAAGCAAGATCCCCTAGGGTGGTTTGCACAAGAATGCATCCAGACAGGTCTTGAAAGTCTCCAGAGGAGACACCACAACCTCTCTAGGCAGCCTGGCTCAGTGCTCTGTCACTCCCATTGTAAAGAAGTTCCTCCTCATGTTGAGGTGAAGCCTTTTGTATTCCAGTTTGTATCCATTGTTCCTTGTCTTACTACTGTGCACCACTGAAAAGAGCTTGGCCCCATCTACTCAACACCCACCCCTCAGATATTCACAGACATTGATCAGATCCCCTCTCAGCTTTCTCCAGACTAAATGTCCCCAGAGCTCTCAGTTTCTCTTCATAGGGGAGATGCTCAAGTCCCCCAATCACCCTCATGGCTCTCTGTCAGACCATGACATATTTGACAGAGGGAGAAAATAAATTTAAAAAAAAATAATAAAAGTTAAAGAATGCCCACAGAGGCTGCAGTATCTCCTCAGCCCTTTACTTCAGTGGATTCTTTCCTTTGCTGAGGGGAGAGCTGTGCCCCCACACACCACCCAGCATGCTGGAGACCCAGCCTTTGATACCAGCTACCCATCCCTGATCTCCAAGGCTCACAAATATACCCATCCTTGTCTTTGCTGGGCAGTGGTGCCAACATGGGACAAGGAGCACCACCCAGCTGGGCATTCACCCTCCATGGCCTTTTATATCTGGCTTGAGGAAGACACAAGGGAGGAAGCACTCGGTATGGTGGGAGCCACAGCATCAACTGAGGTACTACAGCCCCAACGACAAACAAACATAACCATCTGAAGTCCAAAACACAGGCAGGACAAACTCAGGAGTCAGGTTGCAGTTTGCTACACCACCTCGTGCAGCCTGTGGGGTGGCAGCTTTGATAAGGACATAAAACTGATATTTGAATTTTCCCCAGCTGCCACTGCATTTGAGGCTGAGAACACGAGTTAATAAAAGCAGCCAGTTAAATAACTGTCAAAACCTAGCAAATACCCATAAAGCAAATGGTCTCCAGAAAAAAAAAAACACACCAAAAAAGGCAAATTAGACATGGATTTTTCCTCCATGAAAAAGTGCAATTAGAGAAGCTTTATAACTAATATTTGGGTTTGCTTCTAAAATATTAAAGATCTTTCCTAAACAGAGCACAGCGGAGGGTTTCCATTCATCTCCTTTGAGCACACACTTTCAGGTACTTAAAAAAAGGGGAGGGGGGGAGGAAATAATAATAATAATAATAAAAAATTGTGCATCATGTTCTATCATCTCCAAAAAGCTGTAAACAGTATCTTAGGGAGCAGAGTTTGTGTGACAAATTTGAGATTAGGCGGATTCCGATCCGAAAATTAAATTGCTTATCAGAGAAATAATATTGGAGTCAAATAAATTAGAAATCTCCACTGAAGACTCCAAAAAGTAATTTTTAAAATTAATTAGAATCAAAAAGATGGATCTCAAAGGATAGGACAGCTCTAATTTAGACAGACGGTAATTAATTCCTTATTTCAGAAATTCATTAGCAGGCTGTAAGAGCAAATCATTCCTTTGCTGGAGCTAAGCTCCAGAGAGGAGGATTCATCTGGAAAGGGAAGCAAGAACTGCCCTGCTGGTTGTGGGCAGGGAGAGCCTCACCAGTAGCCTCTCACCATGGGGGTGTTGTGGTCAGGGCAGCAGCTGCCTATGGTGGAAGGGGTCACAGTGATTTGGTTTTGGGTGGGCAGTTCTTGGTTTCCTGCACGAGCAGGGGTTGGACCCCCAGCTGGCCATGCTGCTGGTGGGTGCTGAAGAAACTGCAAGCACAGAGGCTGAGCTGAATCCTGACCCTCACAAGGATTTGTGGGTGGGGAAAAGAAACCACAAAGCACTGCTGTGATTTCTGGCTAAAAGCAACAGGAGGTGCTTTCCCTCTCCCACTCCTAGTTGGGCAGCAGATTTCTCCACCTTATTCCACCCTTCAGTGAGCTCCTGACAGACCAGCACAGATCCCTCCAAAAGTCCTCAGGCCCTAGCATGGAGACCAAAACCACAGAGATCTGAGGGAGTTTTGCCAGAAAACTTCAGCATGCACCAATGGGGAACTGGGATCAGAGTGGACACAATTCCAGCCTCCTTCTCTGCTCCCACCTAAAGCCAATGGATAGATTTGACAGCTCTAGAAAATAAACAACCCTACCCAATCCACGGAGCTACCCCCATGCAGAGAACAGTTTGGGCACCTCGATGGACTTAGTGTGTGAATTTCCACCACCAATAACTAACTGCACTGGCAGCCTGGTGTGCTGCCAGCCCCCCCGGAGCACTTTCACAACTTCCACTCCACTCTGCAATCCTTTGGAGAGGCCAAAGCCCAACGCTGGTCCTTGCCAGCAAGCACACTCAGCGAGCTGGTATCTGGATCCCTTTGATAACTAGTTAGGCTTGGAGCTTATCCTCTGAGCCGGAGGGCTCGTCAAGGGGAGGATAAGCAAGGCACGAGTCTGCTGTCTGTACCCAACTGGAGCAAAGCCCAAACCTAAATCCTCCTCTGAAAAGACCTGAGCTGTGGATCTGGAGCCGAGGAGCATCCTGCTGGCCTTCCCATCTGCGAGGGAGGCAGCCCAAGTCCTGGATCTGCAGCACGGTGGGAGGGAGAGCCATGAATATGGATTTAACCCTTCAGTCCCAACCCTTTGGGCTGAGGACTGTCACACACCACATGCCAGCAGCAGTCTCAGGCTGTGCTGGTTCCTTGGCCTCGTTACTACAGAGAGGATTAAAGCGACATTTCTCCAGGGAAGAACCCAGTGACCTATGCAGTGCGTGGTCAGACTGCTCCCAGGCTCTTCAGCCAGACACCAGAGGAAGGAGATAGAAACACAACGGGATTAGCTAGCACTGGTTGAAAATCTCCTTCTGTACCTTAACTCAGGGTTTTCAGGGCCTAATGGGAGGAGCAGGTTCCAGAGAGGAGAACAGATCCCCTGGCAGTGGGACTTAACCATCTGGGACCAAAAAAGAGCCATGCAGCCTGACACCTAGCAGAGCATACAGGCCCTGTCTGCATTTGGGGAAGCAAGTCCAAAGGTGTCTTGGAGACAGCACCTGCAGCACGACAGTCAGTGACAGAAATGTCCAAGACACTGCATGACACCCATGCAGCACAGATATTGGCACAGAGGCCACCCCTCCATCACCCCAGCTGCAGCAGAAAGCCATCTATAACTAAAATACACCACTGGCTCCAGCCATGGAAGCAGTCACTTGACACAAGATCTGTGGCACAGATTTAACATTTGGACGTGTTTGACTTCACCTCCTGTAATGCCCACCTAGCCCTTGCAGCAGCTCAGCACCCAGGGCACCCAGCAGTGTTGGGACCTGCCACAGCACTTTTCTCCTCCTCCCACCAGCTGCTGTGCTCAGTTTTCTTCCCAACAAGCACTTGAAGATGGTGTTGCACAGGCAAATGAATCAAACATTCTGTGAATCAAACATTCTGCTGCCACCACATTGTCTCTTTCATTTACTGTGTGACAAACGCCTGGAAATTGTTTGGTTTTCTGTCATTATAAGCCAAGGATATTAAATTCACATCAACCTGACAATGAGAGCGTGGCTACGGAAATGAAACATCGCCTCCAGAGCGAGGGAGGGGCAGGAGGCCCTTGGAACACATGGCGATGAGGTAGGAGGGAAGGCAGAAATTCAGACCTGCACTGTTCCCCAGGTTGAGTATAAACAACTCTGTTTACCTTGGAGAAGAGGTTTGTGGTCTGGGTAGAGCAGTAAGAGGCACAAGGGATGATGCTGGAGATGCTTCTATCAAATGTCTTTCAAGCCTTGTACACCCTTAGGTCAAAGGCACCATTCCTATTCCTGAGGGTGCTCAAAAGGTGCAGAGATGTAGTGCTGAGGGACATGGTTTAGCACCAGACTTGAGAGTTAGATAATGGTTGGACTCAATGATCACAGAATAGTTGGGTTGGAAGAGACCTCTGAATTTCATCGAGTCCAACCCCTCCTGCAGTCAACAGGGACATCCTCAACTAGATCAGGTTGCCCAGAGCCCTGTCAAGCCTCACTTTGAGTATGTCCAGGGGTGGGGCCCCAACCACCACCCTGAGCAACCTATTCCAGCGTTCCACTAACCTCATGGTAAAGAGCTTGTTCCTAACATCCAATCTAAATCTGTTCTGCTCTAGTTTGAAGCCATTGCCCCTAATCTTATGTGATGGTTTGGGAGTTCCCCACCCCCCACACTTTGCAAAATGACCCAGACTAGAACTCAGTTGGCTAAAAGTTAAGGACTGAAGCTCTACTTACAGCTCAGCACAATGTACAAGCAGAGATCTACACAATAGACAAGAATATTTACAGAAATATACAAGATAAAGTTAATACAGAAACACAACTCCCCTCCCAGAAATCAGAGACCCCAGGAGGGGCTCCCAACCACCCTTCCACCTTCTCCCCACCCCTATACCTTACCCCAAGGTTTGCCTTACATGCAAGGTGAGCTTGGAGGATTGGCCAGGGGGGTTTGAAGAAAAGTGGTTAGTGAAGATTAATTGGCAGAGCGAAGCCAGAAGCTAGACCGCCCGAGATGCTGAGCCCATAGGCAGCAAGCCTATGAGTGAAGCACACATCACCACTGTTTTCATTTCACAGCCTATAGTGTAATTTTCTCTGTTAAAATATTCCAATTAGCCTCAAACCAACACATCCTATCACTACAAGTCTTTGTAAACAGTCATAGAATCAACTATGTTGGAAGAGACCTCCAAGCTCATCCAGTCCAACATAGTACCTAGCCCTAGCCAATCAACCAGACCATGGCACTAAGTGCACCATCCAGGCTTTTCTTCAACACCTCCAGGGATGGTGACTCCACCTCCCTGGGCAGCCCATTCCAATGCCAATCGCTCTCTCTGGCAAGAACTTCCTCCTAACATCCAGCCTAGACCTGCCCCCGCACAACTTGAGACTGTGTCCCCTTGTTCTGTTGCTGGTTGCCTGGCAGAAGAGATTGACCCCAGCTGGCTACAACCTCCCTTCAGGTAGTTGTAGACAGCAATGATGTCACCCTCATCCAATGAGTCTTACAGGCCTTCTCCAACCAATACAATTCCATGATTCTATGAGCCCAAGGAACATCAGGCCACATCTGCTGTGACCAAAGGCACTACTGGGCATCTTCCACCTCAGTCACTTCCCTACAGCAGTGACTCATTGTCTGGTTCTCCACTCAGCACCTGTGGGGAAACACCTGCCCAAGCACAAAGAGCTGTAGCTAGCCACTCACTGTGCATTGTGGCCACACACACTCCAGAGCTGTTGTCACATCAAGTCCCCCCATTCCCTTCATGGATCCCCAAGTAGCTGCTTAGCTGCCTCTTAATCATCAGGAGGCCTCTGGATCTCTCTATTGATACCAAACAGCATTTCCACTTCAGCATAATCTCCTTATCTCCAAGATTGTGCTCCGTGTCCCTTATCCCATTACCAAATATGAAGAGCTCTCATTCTCCCATCTATCAGAAAGATATATATATATATATATTTTTTTTTTTTTTGATGGGGGAGGTATCTGCAGCTTTGTTACCCAAATGTCTCCCTTATCCCCTTTCCAAATATGAAGAGCTCTCATTCTCCCATCTATCAGAAAGATATATATATAGATCTATTTTTGGTGGGGGAGGTATCTGCAGCTTTGTTACCCAAATGTCTCCCTTATCCCCTTTCCAAATATGAAGAGCTCTCATTCTCCCATCTATCAGAAAGATATATATATAGATCTATTTTTGGTGGGGGAGGTATCTGCAGCTTTGTTACCCAAATGTCTCCCTTATCCCCTTCCTAAATATGAAGAGCTCTCATTCTCCCACCTACCAGAAAGGTTGTTTTTTGGTTTTGGGGGGTGGGGGTCATGGGGTGATATTTACAGCTTTGTTACCCAAATGTCTCCCTCCCACCCACCTTTCCCTGGTTGCTGATAAACATGGAAATCCATTCCCTTCCTAGCAAGAGCAGCAGAGGATCTTTTATCCTCTCCTGATAAATGCTAATAAGCTTCTTATCCTCTTACCAATAACCAGGAGCGTTGCAAATCCTGTGTCAGCCACACTAGGGTTAGGGCTGTTTGCATTACGTGAAGAGATTGTGTAAAGTGGCAAATAAAAGGCAGATCACTTCATTCTCTTATCTGAAACTTCTTTCTAGGAGGGAAGGCAGGGTTGTTTAGAAGTACATTTAATTGGGTATTATTCAGGATCAGGTTGAGGCAAGCTCTCCTGTCTCCCACAAAGAACTTCCACACTAATTTGTTCCTCCTCGTGGATGAAAGGTCATTGTGCTGACTAGGAAGTTAAGTAAACAAAATTAGCATCTGATTTAAGAGACTTCTTATTCCCTCTGGTGTAAATTAGTGTAAAAATTAGCAAGGGTTTCAGTTGTTTCTGTTTTCTGCATTTGAAATGCATCAGTTCCTTGAATTTAATGGTGTGGAGGCTTATTACTTCTTTATTTATGCAACTGCATACGTATGGGTGGTGAGATGGAAGGGATTGAGCATATATCATCTTTGGAAGTGAAAGTCATTCAAGGTTAGCAGAAGTACGACAGAAGAGCTCACAGCAGCACAGACACCTGAATTGTGAAGGAGTAACAATTCTGTACTCACAGATGGAGGGGAAAAATAAAACAAAACTGTAAACTGCCATGTGGCATTCCCAGAGATTTAAGAAAAAGCAGCCACTGCTTGGGATTAAGGGAAAAAAACCCCAAAAAATACACTCCAGAAGCAGGTTCCTTATAAGATGCTCACTGAAACTTTTAGGCTGAAACGGTTTAGGTTTGTTCCAAATCATCTATTACTGATCACTGAGCAACTTGGTCTAGCAGGTGATGTCCCTGTGCCCATGGCAGGGTGGTTGGACCCTTCCAACCTGAAGTGGTCTGTGGTTCTGTGACCCTGCTGCTATCCATTCTCATAGGCTGAGGTCACTGCAGGTTTCCCTGCTGATCTTAACTTCCTCCTGCATTCCCAACAAGAACTCCACGCAGGGACAGAGGGCTGAAAAATGTAAACACATTAGAGAGTGACCTCAGAGAAGGAAGGTGTAGTTTTCTGTCCTGCTAGGCTGAACAGCCTTCCAAGGAGACAATCATTCTTGTGGAAGGAGGAGAAGTTGAGCTGGAAGTAAAGGAGTACTTGAACCTTGATATCTTTCAACACAAGGATGGGAGAGCTTTTTCTAATCACCACTTCATTGGTTTAAAGACTATTCCCAGCATGTCACACATTGCATTTCTGTAGCAGATAGGAGGCACAAAGGCACTATTAAATTGGAAGGCCAGAAAGAATGCCCAGAAGGAGGTTTTTGTGACAGAAATCTTCAGATACCCCATAACAAAGTAAAGGGTTGAAGCTTTAGGCTTTCCCAAAGCCACAGAGCTCACATTGGTGTGACATCTTACCCCAAGATGGCTTGCAAAAAAGCATCTCCCAAACTCTCAAATAAGGATCAGCTGCAGATATTGTCAAAAGTACTGGAAATTTGCTATTTCTGCCACCCTGCAACTACCTGACCCTCTGCAGAGACCAACTATAGTCCCATTGCACAGACCCCACAGAAGATTCTCTCCTCCAGAATTACCCTGGCTTCAGCACTGTCCAGGAATAATGCTCTGGGCCCCTAAAAGCCATGAGCTTCCCCAGGGACAAGTGTTATGCCAAGGGAGCAAAACCAGCTCCCCTAGACAGCCTTGTTGAGTCTGGGGTTACAATGGTCTCTGGTGAGCTCCTCCTGCTGTAGTATTTTTAGTCCTAGATACTACTAATTTGGATGTTGATTTTCCACTGCGCAGTTCAAACATATTTCCACTTTAATTGGTAAAACTCAGTCCCCAGACCCCAAAGAGAGGTGCAGCATTTTCAACCAAGCTCATCATTTTGAGTCTGCAATTGCTTGTTAAACCAAAAAGATGCAGAACTGAGAGCAATATGTTAAACTTAATAACATGAATATCAATTCCCTGAAGAGCTTTGGGATCTATCTGTTCTATCAGCTAAGTAAAGGTAACACTCCTCCAGCCCCATAAGAGAAAGGCAGGCACTGAAGTAGTCGTTTGCATTTCTTACTGACTCAGTTTAAGACGTGAGCAGAAACCAGTTTTCTAGTTAAGAAGAGAGCTGCTCTTGGAGTTACCAGGAAAAGGATACAGGAGAGGCTTTGAGACTTCCCAGGTTTGGCTGGGCAGGACCACTGGTTCCTAACTGGAGAGCAGAGTCAAGAGGCAGCCCATGCACTAAAGATTAAGGTATTCCCAGCATCAGAGTTGTCAGAAATCACCTATGGGAAACTCCTAGGCTTGAGTGCCTAGGTGTAGTTTGTGTGCCACCAGGTCCTCCTCACCAGGAATCCTGGACTCCTGCCTTGCACCAGGACAGCCTTTGGCCCAGGTGAGCCACACTGGGAACTCCTTTCTCTGACTACACAGCCAGCATCTTGTGGAATATCAAATTTCCCCCCTCTTGTTATGCATGCAATAAAAATGCCCAGCCTCCTCAGAGCCTTAAATAAAGGATTAGCTTCTTGCTACAACTGGGTGTAAGCACAGAAATATTTCTCTACCAAAATAGATCTCTGCAAACACCTGGGATGCAAACTGAAGGGGTTAGGCACCTCTAGTCATAGGCAGCAGCTGAACAGGGGTTTCAGGCAATCACCTCCAGGAGATGGGATATGGTGTTCCCAAATCACCCTTAAAGGGCATGTCTTCCTGTGTGGGGCCCTACTTCTAGAGTAATCACACAGATAATTTCAGATGCTAAAATATCCAAGTGAAAAACCACCCCAGATTTGTCTCCTCCCTTAGGAAGCACAGCAACCTCTCAACTGAGCAGAGTAGTCAGAACATTGCCTCCTGTTACCCAGAGCATGCTTGGAACTAGCAGCCCTTTTAAACAGGCCTGCCCTTGATCCCACCTTGACCATCCTGAGCTAGGGCTTCTTGTCACAGGCATTTTCCTCATCACTATATTCCTCCTTGCAGTTCATCAACCAAAAGCAATGCTAGAGAGGAGGACAAAAGTTCAATGCCTGTCACAAAAAGGATCTCTCACAAAAAAAGGGCAGGAGTTCTTGCAGGGCACAGGCAGCTTGCAACTGCTGTGGCCACCACGTCTTGTAAAAACAGAGATGAAAACCACAGCTAAAAAAATGAGCAGAAGAGCCATTAAGCACATGTTGGGCACAAGCCAATAAACACATAAACAACAGCAACTGCCAGTTAACCACAGGCCAGAACTTGCTGGGAGCTGCAGGTACGAGGCACAAATTGACAATAATCAGGTTTAATGGGTTTGGTTTACAGTCTCACTGGTTTGCATGGTTTATTCTTCTCTGCAATATTAGCCAGTGAAATAAAGGCTCTCTGTACTTGCAAATCTGTTGGGGTGGGAGAGTCCCAGATGTTGGAAGATTCATAGTTGACACAGATCTCCAGGGACTGGGAGTTTTTGTTGTAATGCTGAGGCCTCAGGCAGATTGTGAAGAGTGCGATAGCAAGGATGAGATTTGGATCCGAACCAGAAGTGATAACTAACAGGAGCACAGAAGTCCAAAGGAATAAACTCCTACTTATTTCCACTCAGCTGGAACACCCTGTGCCCTGGGAGGATGCAGAACCTCCCTGCAGAATGAAACCTAAAGCACAGTGGCTGTGTTTTTTAGCATAACAGTTGCAGCTTTGCTTTGGTTGGGATAGAAGCAGGAACAAATGAAACTCATTGGAGAAACCCAGCAGCCTTTTAACTGAGCCTCTGAAAGAGGCTGCCTCAGACCAAGACAAGTTGGTTTCTTGTTACGAGTTACTAGATAGAGAATGAGAGAAAATGGGTTTGAGTCGTGCCAGGGGAGGTTTAAATTTGCCATTGGGAAAAAAAAGTTCTTACTGAGAGCACTGGAACAGGCTGGCCAGGGAGGTGTTTGGAGTCATCATCCCTGGAACTGTTCAAGATGCTGTAGATGTGATGTTTCAGGATGTAGTTTAGTGATCATGGTGATTGGGTTGTGGTTGGAGTCATAAAGGTGTTTTCCCACCTTAGTAACTCTATAACCTCCAGCATCCATTTGAAACTTTCCTCCAGGAATACATCAAGCCCACAGATGCTTTAACCACTTCCATGGAGGAACAAAATCCTCCTTCCACTTTCTGTGTGTGTAGCAAAGCTGCTTTCCAGAGCAAGTTATGGTTGTCCCTGCAGAGCTTCACATGGTTCTTGGCCACCACCATCAGAGGCACCACAGTGCCTGTAGCACAGGGAGCTTGGCATTTGTAGTGATCAAAGCTTAGAGAGCTCACCATAAAGTAGCTGCAGACAATTGTTAGCTCTATAAAACACTTCTATAGCACCACAAGTTTAATTTGCATTTCACAAACAAGATCAGAGGCTGCCTGACCCAGAGAGACTCCAGTCACTACAGGACAGAGCACACAAGCACAACAAAACACAAAGAAGCAGCTGGAAGAGGGACTCAAGGGAGAAGAGAGAGAGGCCCAAGCATTCACCAGAAGCTGGTTCAGTAACAGCTTTCAAAGGATTGACTTATTCAATCAGTATCTGCTGCAGAGTGCACAAAAATACCTCCAACTCTCTGATGAAGCAGCACAAGGTAATGATGTGACTTACCTCTTTCCATGAACTGAGGCCAGGTTTCAGCTAGGTTCTTGCTCCAGGCCAATCACCATACCCCAGAAATCAGAGGGAGCACCCAAAGCAACCTCTCTTTCACTGTAGAATCAGTGAATCAATTTCAAGGGATTTGCCCTTTGCTTCCTGGTTGGCCCCAGTGTGTGGGGCATTAATCACAGCGTCCTTAAAGACTCCTGATTAACATTTCCATCACATGCTAATAAGACTCTTTCTGGCTTTCATCTGCTTTCCTACATTATAGCTTTCTGGACACAAACTTTATACATTTATGTGAATCATTAAATGTACAATCATCTAACTACAATTTACAGCTGTCCTGGCTCTGTGGCGTTTGTGTAAAGACTCAAGATATTATAGCATGACATTTGGAATGGGCTCCTTAGAGCTACAGCTCTAACCACATCCATCCTTTAGGTCACTTTGCAGGTTGCCAGCATCATAAAAGTCAGCAACTAAGCCCAGAATGGTGAATTGATGCAGCCTATCTGAGCCTACCAAAAATGCAGGGGCAAGTCCACCACAAAAAAAACCCAAACCAAACCAACCCCAAACCAAACAACCAAACAGCCAAAAACCAAACCAAACCAAACCAAACCAAAACCAAAACACACACACACACACACACACACAAACCCCCCAACCCAAGCCAACAAAAAACCCAAAACCAAAATAAACCAAAACAAACAAAAAACAACAACAAAAAAAAACCCCAGCAGCAAAGTCATAACCTCCAGGACTTTCAGCACAAGCACAGGTTGATCTTACCTCCAACAGAGAGTTTAATGGAGGAAAAAAACTCTAGGATTGGCATTTTGGGCATCAGGCTAAAACAGAAGAGGGCTACATAATAAAGATGACTGAGCCGTACATATAAAGATGGGAATGAAGGTAGGCACCTAGAATGAGCACTCCAAACAGGAGCCAGTACTGTGTTCTCAGGTGGGCAAGAAGCATCTTGGCCTGTGTATCAGGACCAGGGAAGTGTTTGTCCCTTTGTACTTATCACAGAATCATAGAATCAGACAGCTTGGGAGAGACCTCCAACATCGTCCATCCCAACCTATCACCCAGCCCTATCCAATCAACCAGACCATGGCTCTAACTGCCTCATCCAGTCATGTCTTGAACACCTCCAGGGACAGCGACTCCACCACCTCCCTGGACAGCCCATTCCAATGCCAATCACTCCCTCTGTCAAGAACTTCCTCCTAATATCCAGCCTAGACCTCCCCTGGCACAACTTGAGACTGTCCCCTTGGCGCTGGTGTGGTCACATCCCAAATACTGTGTTCAATTTTGGGTTCCTTACTCTAAGAAGGACATTGAGGTCCTGGAATGTGTCCAGAGATGGGTAACAAAGATGGTGAAGGATGTGGAGAACATATCTTATGAGGTACTGGGATTATTCAGTTTGGAGAAGAGGAGGCTGAAGGGAGACTTCATGGTCTCTATAACTGCCTGAAAAGAGGTTGGAGTGAGGTGGGGGTTGGTCTCTTCTCCTTAGTATCAAGCAACAGAATGAGAGGGAATGGCCTCAGGTTATGTCAGGGAAGGTTTAGGTTGGATATTAGGAATATTTTTGTACTGAAAGAATATTGGAACAGGTTGCCCAGGGAGGTGATGGAGTCACCATTCCTGGAGATGTTAAAAAACACATAGACATTGCAGTTGGACTTGGTGATCACACATACAGAGAAACATGCAGGCTGGTAAAGCCCCTCAGGATCACCAAATCCAACCTAGAACCCTACTCTACAAGATTCACCTTAAACCACATCCCTAAGCACCACATTCAAACCACCCTTAAGCACATCCAGGGTGGGCGACTCCACCACCTCCCTGGGCAGCTCATTCCAGTCCCTGACCACTCTCTCCATGAAAAACCTTTTCCTAATATCCAAACCTTCCCAGCCTCAGCTTGAGGCCATCTCCCCTTGTTGTGTCTCCAATTACCTGTGAGAAGAGCCCAGCAGCAGCCTCTTCATAATGTCCCTTGTGATCTTGAGGGTCTTTCCCCACTGAAGAAATTCTGTGGTTCTGTGAATGTTTCTTGCACTCGATGCAAGAGAAAGGTTCCAAGTTTCAAACAAGTTGACTCTCACAAAGGGTTCTGCAGCTGGACTCATTGCAATGCCCACGAGCCCTTGCATTTAGCACACACATTCAGCTCCAATACATAATACAGTGAGCACACAAGAAGCTTATTGTAATAAATACAGCACCACTGCAAATGAAATAGCAATTAGAAGCATAATTCAGACAGACTTTAGTTAATGCCTATTTACTGGGAGGTGCTAATCTCCCAACAAAATATCCTAAGTACAAAACGTGCCTCTGTGCTCCCAACTTCCCTCTGTCACAAGCTGCTCACCCACTAATTGGAATT